>CM019148.1:323063224-323267574 GCA_009733165.1 Naja naja | reverse complement strand
TAGGCCTGCAAAATCAATGTGAATCCTGGACCATGGGCCCCTAGGACATTCCCATTCCTGAAGGAGGGCAGGCTCAGATCACCTGACAGTTGGGACAAGATGCAACCTGTTTTCAACCATTTTGTCAATACCTGCCACCATACATAACTCCTGGCAACAATCCCTTCATCCTTACAATACCTGGATGACCCTCATGTAGCATTTCCAAAACCTCCCTTTTGCAGAAGTTCAGGTGGAATAACCACCCTGTTACCCCACAAAATACATCCCTTTAATACAGATAATTCAGTTTGCCTGGATTTAAAAGGTTGGGCAAGGTGAGGTAGATCTTGAAGAGGCCAACCTTTCTTAATCCAGCCTATAATAGGAGCCAATAAAGTCTTTGGCAGTCTCTCTGGCAATTTCAGCAGCGCTGTACTGGAAGCTTGGCAACAGTTTCCAGGAAAAGGTGTGCAACTCCAGGTTCACAGTCCTCGTGAAACGGAAGGGGCAGGACTCAAAGCATCAGCATGGCCACAATGTCTTTGCCAGGCTTGTGTATGAGCTCTGCATGAATAAGCAGCAAGAAATTCAGTCCACCTCAGCATTCTTGGTGACAGGATAGTGGGTGTAGGTTTGTCTCCTGCCACAATGCCTAACAAAGATTTAGATCTGTGACAATGGTAAATGTTCTCCCATATAAATACTCATGAAATTTTGATAGCTGCAACAATTTCCGATGCTTCCTTGTCCATGGTTGTAATTCCTCTCTGCTTTGGTCAAAAGCAGAGTAAAATGCAATAGGGCTTCCTCCCGCTGGAAGCCTGTGGCTCAACCCCACACACACACACTCCAAAAGGGGATGCATCACAAGTAAGTGATGCAGGGTTGCAGGGTTTTCCCACACTTTTACAACCAATGATTTCAAACACTTTACAACAACAACCAATCATTTCAAACTCTGCATACATAACAGAGAACACTAAGGGTGTTAAGTTTGCATGAAGAGTCAGATGCGAAGAGCTTCAGTGAAGAGTTTATTAGTGACTACCGCTCATAACAGACCCAATTTGGCTGGGCTGCGGCTGCTACTTATAGCCAACAGCCGCAGTTGCCAGCCAATCAGAGTGCAGGATTTTCCCAAGACTTTAAACCAATCATTTCTGACATTTTACAAGAACAGTTCAAACTAAACCAATGACATTCAAACCTGCATACATAACAAAGGGAGATGCCAATATGGCAATAAGCTGTTAAGAAGCTTTATTAAGAAGCTGTTCCCAAATAGAGTTACAGTGTCGGAGGTCCTTCCTCAATTGACTGCAATGAATCCAAGTGGCAAGGAGGATCTTGGAATTCAACTCACAAAGAAGTTGATTTTGCAAGGCAAAACTTATAAATTGTTCCCCCTCTTGCCCTCACACTTTGGAATGATCATATTGAAGCTGGGGTGATTAACCAGCAGGAAATTAGTGTTTATATTTACATTCATTGGACAGGAGTAGAGAGTAAATAGGTACACAATAGGAAATTCACTCTGAAAGGAATGCAATCGCACCAGCTGTTTGCCTAGTGTACTTGAGCTGTTCAGGAGATGAAAGCTGTCAGCTATTAACTTATTAAGGTCAAGGTAGGAATTTTGTTAGTTGCCGACTGCAGCATCAGTCACACTAGGAAGAGCTAATTCATTAAGATCATGAAGTCAAGCTTGTTAATTTGCAGTTAGCACTTATTAGTAAAGAACTGCACTGTGAAACAAAACCATTCAAGAAGAGAACTGGTTTACATAATCTGTCCACTTTATAGGGAAAGAAGAAAAGACGAAAAACGGCTCAGGCATAGCATACTGGTTGTTTAAAATCTAGTTTAATTGTCAAACTGGGCGTGGGCAGTATAATACAGACCAGGGCTGTCAAACTGCAGGCCTGTGGCCTGCAGGCAAGATGTGTCACACGCTGGCCATGCCCACACCTGGTTTAACAAAGAGGAGAAAAGTCACAATAAGTCATGCGATGATGCCATGATGCCATGAGTTTGACACCCTGCTATAGACCTATGCCTAATATTAGTGTAGACCTAACATTATAAGGCAAGACAAGCTAAATCACACAGAAACTATACAAGAAAATTGTAAAAATGATGTTGGTGATGATTCCACATAGATCCAAGATGTACTACATTGCTCTGAGAAATCTTCATAATCTTGTGACTACAAATGGGATTTTCAGAAACCCTGAAATGTTCAGAATATTTATGAAAGTAAACTTCAATAAAACTGAAATAAAATGTTAGGAGCCAGGAAGAGGATGTGGCAGACGGCCTAAAGAGCAGTATAATGGAAAAAGCTGTTTGGAGAATTCTCTTTCTGAGAAAAATTGTTCAGGATGTGATAAGATGCAGATGACCCTGGCGGAAGCAGACTTGTTCAAATCAGGATTCAGACTGAGGCACGGCATGGATACAATACTGATCACAAGAGACCAAGAGAAGGATAATGCAATCCTCCTGAGATTAGACTGAGAGTTGTTTTCCAATGGCCCTTGCCCTTTCTAGAAGGAATGGTTCAATTACAGAGTGCCATAGAAGGAGCAGGGCTGGGGCCATTCTAATTTCTGCATTAGAATTATCTGTGTTCCCAAAAAAGTGAAAACAGCTTTTCCAAAGGGCTTTTTTGGGCATGATACCATGTTTTTACTGTATTTATCTTATATGTTCTTTGATATTGTAATTTTCATTATTGATTACCACTGCTAATGGGAGTGGAAGAATTCTGAGATTCTCGCAGACTGAGAATCTCCATACACTGCTAATGGGAGCTACCAAGAGTCTATTTATGAATGCAATGCAATACAACTCTGATTAATAAATAAAATGGAATAGAATAGAATAAAATAAAATCTCCAGATCTCCAGTCACTATGATAAGACAGGAGGGATACTGGGAAATGCAGTTCATAGTTCAACAGATATATGGAGGACCACATATTGACCACTTTTCTAGGTTGATGGCTGACACCAAACATAGCAACGTAACAAATGCAAGGCCTTTTTGAAACTAGGAATCTTAATGTAGAATAATCATATATATCATATAAATATATATGATTATTCTATGTTAACATACATATATATTACATACACACACATGTGTGTGTTTGCTTCTGTTTACTATGCATTATAGCTTTAATACTACAATGGTAAGCAAACAATTATAAAGATAAGCAGCAGTGGGGAAAAGCAATCCTAAACTTTTAAAAATGAGAAGAGTTGTAAGGATAGGTAGGCAAAAAAAAACCCTCTATCAGATATTCCTGCTGTGAACAATCAAAAAGGTGAAATTTTCCCCTTCTTCCTTTCCCTTCCCCAGGGCAAGCTCTTCTAACCTGCTGTTACTGAGCACATTATATTTGAAGAAAGAGAATGGAGAGGTGCCTATTATAGACAGATTTAATCAGACACCACTCCAGTTGTCAGGCAACTTTGGAAAAGAAATTGCTTTGGTTTCTCTCAAATGAGATTAGTAAGTGTGGGAGAATTTTAATTTAGAAAGGTGATGCCCAGTCGCAGCAGGCTCATCACATACATTTTCTTCTTTACCTTTATGTAGTTCATGGCAAGTGATTGAAAATAAAATTGGATGAGGAACACTAGAGAAAAACTGCTGAAAATATCTTTATCCACATCTACATTTATATTTATTTCCTGTATCAGTTTTGAAAGTCTAAGGCATGTTAAGAAACTTGTTGGTCTGAGTTTCATCTGAGTGAAACCCACCGAGTATTTTCAATATGCTTCGAATGCAGTTTCATCCTGGAAGTTATTCTGCTTCTGTAATGCACATTACAAGATGCTTCCATATCTGAGTATCTGTTCCATTTATATAAGACATGATTTGTAATATATCCTCTTTGCAAATGATTGTGTTGAGGCATATTACTTATATTATGGGTTTGGGGAGGACAGGATTGGTCATGGGATTTTAGTGCTGTATTACATTTCTCTGGGTTTGCCATCTTTAAAACAAGAAGCCCAAAGCCAGCAATTTGTACTGTCAGAATTCAGATATTGCAATCAATAGAAGATTTCTAAGGGTTATGACATAGGAGCTAGCAACCAAGACAGTAACTTGGTATATAACATGCCTTTATAATCTTGCTTTTCTTTAGTAAATCATAGAGGTGCAGGGAACAAGAGAAGACTGGTTGTCACTGGGAACTCAGATAGATTCCTTTCTGTTATGTATGTAGGTTTGAATGTCATTGGTTTAGTTTGAATTGTTCTTGTAAAATGTCAAATAGGATTGGTTTAAAAAGTGCGGGAAAACCCTGCACTCTGATTGGCTGGCAACTACGGCTGCTGGCTATAAGTAGCAGCCGTAGCCCAGCCAAGTTGGGTCCATTCGAGCTGTAGTCACTAATAAACTCTTCACTGAAGCTCTTCGCATCTGACTCTTCATGCAAACTTAACACTTTCTTTCTGCCCAATGTAGCTAGAACACTTAACAAAATAATTTTCTATTAATTCTAAAACTTTTGAAAACTTTTTATCTTCATGTACTAATTGCATCTTGTATCCCTCACCCTACTCTGTAGACTGTAGCCCTTATTAATACATTTAACCTGTGGCCTTTAGCCACCAAGAGTGCTCTCCTTCCCTACAGGATAATCTCTCCTTCTAAAAATCTTAAATTTCAATTCGGGGTGGTACTTACACATGTTTTAGGCTTAATTGTTCTGGAGATCTCTAGCCAAACTATAGAGGAAGAATACTTCTGAGCTACTTTAGAGGAATGGAGAAATCAGGTAGATGAAGGAATGCAAAAACTTTTAACAATGCCATTAAATCAGAATAATGTAAATTAGAGAATGTAAATGACCATGTAACTCTGGAAAAAAAGAAGCATGAGAAAGAGATTCAAAATAACCTAACCTTTATTCTACTTGGTATATCAAGGGACAAGGGAAAACTCCAGCATGCTTTCAACAGTCTGTTGCATTTTACAATAATAGTTCTTGCAATGTTCACTTCTTAACCAGGCTTACTTTGAAGCTCTGACAGCTACTTAAGAATGCTCACATGCACTAGCTGCCCCAGTCATGTGTACAAATTGAATTCTGTCCTAATTGAATTTAATATGTCCTCTCTAGCACAGGTTTCACTCATCCCTATGGGTATCCATAGGAGAATTCAGGGAAGCAAATGACAAGTGCTTGAAGATATCACCTGCAAATGCCATAACTTCCTCTCTTAGCGTCCCATATATTAAAAAGTAATCTTAACTCAATTTATACATGATTTCATTCACCTTCATTAGCATGCTATTTATTTCCCATAAGCAAATATCTATTATATTATATTATATTATATTATATTATATTATATTATATTATATTATATACAACAAGCTCATAAAAGATAATACACACTTTCCTGTTTCTGTCCTCAACACTTGCCTTTGTAATTTTCAAATGTTATTATATACACACACTTTCAAGGAAATTTCTTGAAAGTATTTGTTCTGGACTAGTAGATACTAGCAGATATAATATGGCAATATTCCTCTCTTCTGAGCTAGGTGGCCTCCATTTTAAATTTCTTACACTTCCTGGAATACCTGTTAGGATATCCCTTACTTTGCCTGCAATTAGCACTGTGGTCAAAGTAAAATGCTATTAATTCTCCTTGCAATGGCACCTTTAGTTACAACATTTCTCACACCTCAGTCTTCACAGTTAGAATGTGAACAAAATTGTTTTGAAATATATTTATCTTAGTGAATTTGAATGTTCTAGTTTTGGGCAAATAATATTGTCCAGAAGGACTAAATTTAGATAATGAATAATATGCTCAACAAATGGATGTCAATTTTCTGGACAAATACCTAATATCATTGCTGATGATGTATCATTATGAAACAAGGAAATAAACCTAATGTCAAGGGATAACAAAAATAGAATAAAATGCTACAGAATAGCTACATTTAGAGGCTGTACAAGATGTGTTCTTTTTAAGAAATGCAGCATACCTGACACACCATCATTCACAGAAATTTCCAAGGTGCTATTTGTCATCATCAACCTCATCAAAGACAGTTCAGCCGTATTCTTGCAGACTGTTAGGTCATGAGATGCCACCATGCCTGACCACCACATTTATCAGTTTAGGAAACCAACATCCAATAGTTGGCATGATGAAATATGGAAAGCCAGATACAACATTTATCTTTGTTGGAACTGACTGATCACTCCCACAGTTTTAGTTCTGCCTATGCTGACACTCAAACATAATGCCTTACAATCTATCATTGGATCCACCTTTGAAATACAACTTGGATTTTTTTTAAAGAACCAGAACTTTGTGTGTGTGTGTGAGAGAGAGAGAGAGAGAGAGAGAAAAGAGAGGGAGGGAGGGAGGAGAGAGGAGAGAGAGAGAGATTGTTACAATGATAGATTTGAAGTAATACAAAATATAGTAGAAATAAATGATATAGTAATAGTATATTCATATCAATTGACAGTATTGCACACTACAGTAGTTCCTGTTATCTATCAGCTTGTTTCATTTAAAAACATTTTTTCAGAATTTTGCCATGATTAAGTATTTGAAAAATGAAAAATGGTAGAAATATTGAGCAATACAATGGCTTTATTTATTTATTTATTAAATTTATTTATTTATTAAATTTATATCCCGCCTCTCTTTCCCCATCGGGGAACTCGAGGCAGCGATATATCAGAGGATATATCAGGTAGAAATTTATCTTACATTTTTCAATCTAGCCACTACTACTAACCATTACACTACTCATTTAAATATTATAATGGCCTAAATATGTATATACTATGCCACTAATTGATATAGAATTAATGACTTCTCAGTGACTATATGCAGGGGATCTGCAGCTTTTCCTCTGTAATCTTACTTCTATCTTCATATTTTTTCAGAAGTTTGGGAAAAGTATATGACGCACAGATGGGGACTCCTCAGGGTGCCGTCGGCTAGACAATGTCGGCTGGCGGTGCCTCGGGGGAGGGCCTACTCTGTTGCAGCCCCCACCTTGTGGAATCAACTCCCTTTGGAGCTCCGTTTGGCCCCTGATCTTCACTCCTTCCGCCGCAGTCTGAAGACCTGGCTGTTTGAACAGGCTGGGCTGGACTGACCTCCTGGGGGGGGGTTAATGTATTTTTATCTGTTTTATCGATTCAGCTTGTCAGATTTAATTGTTTTTTATATATTTATTGTTGTGGTGTTTTTATTGTGAGCCGCCCCGAGTCCTTGTGGAGAGGGGGCAGCATACAAGTCCAATTAAATAAATAAATAAAATAAATTTTGGACAGTCAAGTCATAACTGAAGAAAATATCAAAACTGAATTCTTAACATGACTGAAATAATCAAACAAATATTTCTAAAACAGATCAAGGTAAGCAGAACTGGAAGGTTTTTCTGGGTCAGTAAAAATAGCAAATATAGACATTATATCTGCAAAATTTAAAAAAAATGGGTTGTTGAGTATCCATCTAATTGAATGAGAAAAATATGCATGAAGAAGTACTGAGTTGGTGAAATTATAGGAAAAATTAGATGCATAACATAATGTAAAGGAAGATCAACATGAAGACCAAATATACAAACTAAAACAAGTGTATGAAGTAGTATATTAGAAATGATAAACAATAAATCAGTGATACACTTGTAGCATTTATCTTTTCATGGTATTTTCATTTAAACATCATAAAACACAAAACATCACACTAGCTATTTTATTGTTAGGCCAGATTCCAGAACTTCTTTCCTGTGAATATGATAAAAAAATCCAGAGTGAGGTAGAATATCTCAAAGGATGTTTTTTCTTTGCCTTCTTCAAAAATTGTTTCTCAAGGGCATTACTAAACAGATGAGGAAGCTTCCTCAAATGAGCACAACCTCAAGAAAAGATAAACAGGATATAAATCCTAGAGGTAGATATATTCCATCTTTGTGACTTACAGGACTAGAAGATATATGATCCACATTTCCCAAAATAATATACGTTGGTAATGTTCTTATCCTTCAGTATTTGCATTTTCCTTAGATTTCTTCCCAAAGATGGATTTTAAAATGCATGGTTTGAGAGAAAATACATTCAACAAGAAATTCTTGTTCTAAGAAAACTGTGTTTTTAAATTTATTATTGCATGAACACTTGATTATTCAGAAAGTGGCTGGTAATAGAAATGTAGAATATTTTCAATAAGAGACAGTTACCCAATGGTCCTAGCCTTAAGGTATACTAGATTTCTTGATGCGACAGCTCTATATATTCTCAATTTGACCTTGGGTTTTTCCCTATTTTACATTTGGGGAATGTATTCTGTAATTAAAAGAGTCCTTATCAAAGGACAGCAGACTCTTAACATATGTATAGCCAGCTGTACATCAGAAAACTCCAACAGCTATTTTCAGAGTTATTAAGTGGATGTCATACAAAGGAGACAATATATATGAAGAGTGTCCTGGTGGACAGTCTGTGTTTGAAGATAGGTGGAAATGTCTTACTACATTCTTTTAAGATACCCTACCATAAAATGAATACTTTATAAAATAGCAGAGTTTTCAATCATGGGATACACTGGACCTAGGTTTATGGACCATTACCCCCGCCTCCTGGCATTTTAATCAAGGTATGAAATATTTTGCCCATTTCACTCACAACAAAAATTGCTGTGTCTTTAGATGTTGAAGAAAGAAGATGAGGTAGTGAAATCCACTTGAAGTCAACTACCTGCAGGATACACAGAGGAAAGAGGGGGAGAAATAGCATACTGCAAAAAAAAGTAACTACCTATAATGTAATGTATATTTGGGTTAGGAATAAGCTGTCTCTCAAAAGGCACAAGAAATATTCTTAGCAAATATAAAAGATAGATGCCTACAACATAGTGTCAGAAAAAGTTAATCAAGTATAACCACTGTAATAAATGAACCTTGTATCAGTGTCAATGCCAGGACACAGCTGCTAGCATATCATGCCAACCATTAGAAAATGCGATGGCATAGTAGTATGCATAGTATTATGCAATTTGTTTGAATAAATGGGCATATCTGAAAGATGGTGTGCATGACACCCCCCCAGTGGATGGGATTCAAAAAAAATTACTACTGGTTCTGTGGATGTTCTGTAGACATGGCTTGGTGGGCATGGTGTGGCTTGGTGGGCATGGCTTGGTGGGTATGGCAGGGGAAGGATACTGTAAAATCTCCATTCCCATCCCACTTCAGGGGAAACAAACTGCAAAATCCAATTCCCTCCCACCCCACTAACTTGCTTTCCAGTTCCATTCTCCTGTGCAGGACAACAGAAGAAGACCAGTTGGGACTCGGGAGGCAGAGAATAGATTGGGGGCGGGGCCAGTGAGAGGTGGTATTTGCTGGTTCTCCAAACTACTCAAAATTTCTGCTACCAAATCTTCAGAACTGGTCAGAATCTGCTGAATACCCACTCAATACAGACTAAAAAGGCAGAAATGTTTGCTAAGGAAGATTTTTTTTTTAAGGAAGATTTCAGCATATAAAAAGTTCAAATATGAAATGCTTAAAGAAGATGTACAAAAATTGTTTTCCCATGTGAACTGGATTAGGCAAAGACATTTTTGTGAAAAGTTCCAGGAATTGTGAGAAAAGTGCCAAGGTGGAACTGGCCATGGATTGATCAATGGTCAAGCTTTGCTGAAAATTAGAAAAATGATCGCAATTGTAGTCTTTAGGAAGTTCACAAAGAATAAATGTGATATGTTGGCATCCTATCTTGATTCTTCTAGACCTGAAGTATGATTGGACCAACCACATAGAATTAGAAAGTTGCACATGTATGTCTACATGTGTATTTTTTAATTCAGGAATTAAATAATAAAAGTTGTAAAATTACAATTGTTTATACATGTCTGAGCCTCTGGATGAAGAACAAGTAGCATTGGAAACATTTTCCAATCAAAGGCTATGATAACATTAAAATGTTGAAAGATTTGTCATGTTATTACAATGTTACCTTACATATAAAAATGTAAGAGACAAAGCTGGTGTTGTGACATTGCAACATGTATTTCATCACTTTGCTTCCATTCTGGCCCTCCATGTGGCACTATTGCACTACATGAAATTGTGTTCTCCCACCACCGAAGTAAGAAACAGTAATATATATAGTAAATATCTTGGCTTGCTGAACAGATTGATGAGAGCAAATTCATGTTTTTTTCCTTATGTAAATAGATGTGGTATGGTAATTTTATTAAATGTTACAATTAAACATATAAAAACTAATACAAGCTACAAAAATAAAATACATAATAGAAAGAAAAAGAAAAAATAGGAATACATATTTTTGCATTTGCAAAAACTGACCACACCATTTGCCCCTTAGAATAAGCCACAAGAATACTGAGGTGGAATTTCAGGTATCAGAAAAGCCTTGGTTTAGATAGATAATGCAAGCAGAAATGAAGGAATGGAACCAGAAATCAAGCAGTCCAGAATAATTATCATCAGAATAGAGATCTACACACAAGATTTCCCGCAAGCTATACCAGACCGCCTGAAGTAAATAAATAGATGTTTCAAAGTATAGCTGAGGCATTGTGTTTATGTTAATTTAAATGTTAAATTTCTCAATCTTATTCATAGCATCACTGCTTTGTTGGAAAACAATTCTAGGTGAGATTTTGCTCAGATAAAAATTACATGGATGATTACAAATTTTGCAGTGGATAAAGTTACAAACAGTCAGCTTTCTATAATTCTCTGAACAGATCAAAGATATACATGGATTCTGCTTTTATCTGTCAAACTCCAAGGGAGCACTGAATCTCCAACAAAATAAGGTTGCTGTGAATAACACTGGACCTGAGTAACTTAAATTATCCACTAGTAGAGCTTTTATATGTTTTTTTAAGAATATTAATGTAGCTAATATAAATACAGGCATTAATGGACATTTAATTTAATTTAAAAGTTTTCCCCTGATAAATTTATTTATTTGATTTATACCCTGCCTTTCCATTGAATTTTCAACAAAAAATTAAAAAGCAAAAAACAAATAAAAAATTGAAAGCATAAATTAGGATTAAATAGATACTAACATCATAAACAATTAAGCCTGCTAAAAGTCAAACATGTTTACAGGTTTATTAAATCTTAAGAGAAAGAGAGAGGGACAAGTGCAACTTGGGAGTGTTTTCTGCAGTCTCTAATATATGCTCCTGAATATATATTAGAAATGCAGGACTCTTTTCTTTTTTCTCAGTTAAGTTTTTATTTATTTGTATATAAATATTTTGAATACAGTGTATTGTCCGGGCATATCATTTTACAAAAGGCAAGAAAGAAAAAATAACACTAATAATAATAATAATAATAATAATAATAATAATAATACAGAATAATTCTAACCATATTTATAATTATATTCATTATGTTCCTAGTAATTATATTAGCATACCTATAATTATAGACAACATTCATATTTTACTTAATCATAACACTGCTCTTTCTTCATCTAATTTCTACCTCTTATCTCTAACCATTGATAAAACCCATGTTTCTGCATCTTTCTCATACCTCAATTGTATTTGCAAGTGTGGCCACCAAGATAAATCCACCAGCAGAAGTATTTTCAAGAAAGTGCAAAGAGGAAACAGACTAGCATCAAGCTGGCCATACCCACCCAGTCGGCCACTCCCAGTGAGTCGTGTCAAGCTGGTCATGCCCACCCAATCAGCCACGCCCATCCAGTCGGCCATACCCATCTGGCCCCCAAATTCAAGCACAGCCCTGATGCAGCCCTCAATGAAATTGAGTTTGATACCCCTGTTCTAGTCTAAGTCTAGGTTACTTCCCTCCATTGCTTCTTGTCCAGTCTTCAGATGCTTCAGAGAATAGATCCTGCCCCTCTTCTTTGTGGCAACCCCTTAGATATTGGAACACTCTATCATGTCATTCCTAGTCCTTCTTTTCATTAAACTAAACATACCCAATTCTATACAATTTTCTTCTCTATCATTTGAATTTAATTTAAGAATGCTTGAAGAATTCAATCTTTGTGCAGTCCTATGTGAAATGACTTAATCTACATATCTTAGACAGGCAACCAAATCAGCAATCACTTATCCAATGAGTTCTATTTTTCTTTGAAAGTTGTTATTCATAATTAACTTCATATCACAATTCACATCACAATACACATTAAACCTTGCATAGGCAGAAAAATTGATAGTATGAATCTATGATCAAAATTAAATATATGTCTAGAAAGCCTTACCAATGCCAATATGAAAACGATTGATCACCATATATTTTTATTTTTAACATTTAATTTTTAAAATAGATTTCAACTTTCTCTCCATTGGTTCAATAATGTAATTTAATAAATATGATTAGGAACTGTAATGCCACACAAATTTAGCAAAAAAACCAATATAGTCAACATATGGAATCTAACTCATCCTACAGCTTTTTTAAAACATAAAAGCATAAATTATGCCAATGTTAAACATATATTATTGGAATAGCATCATCACATTCTTTAATAAATTACAAATTGCATATTTAATACCAACTGCAAGCTATAATTTGAGCAGCCTGTATACATCAATGGATATAGTCCACTGCTGATTTAAGATGTACAAAAAGTCCTTCCTATTTAGATATCAGCAGAGATCCAGCATATAATCAACAAGAATGTTTAACTTACCAAACAGACCCACATTTTTCATTATCTTCTGAAGATAATTAAGATCAGGAACTTTAAAAAGTGCAGTATTTTTAATGTGCAGATATTTCACCATTCTTCAGTTTTCTTTAAAACTGATTTCTGCCAGGCTTCTATTCTCCAAGAGCTTACAACACTCACCCACAAACTCTAGTAAACACCAGCTTTTCAGTCACATAATATTTCACTGAGAGAACATGACTCCATCAAGGCTTAATAACCTTTTGTCTAATAAAGATAACAGAAAGGTGGCCTTCCAGAAGCTAGTTTCTATCAATTGCGAGCCTATTCATTTGATCATAAGATTTGTGGGGGTGGACTCTGTTATGTATGTAGGTTTGAATGTTATTGGTTTATTTGAACTGTTCTTGTAAAATGTCAAATGGTATTGGTTTAAATAGTGCAGGAAGAAACCCTGCACTCCCATTGGCTGACAACTATGGCTGCAGGCTATAAGAGGTAGCTGTAGCCCAGCCAACTCGGGTCCATTCGAGCTGTAGTCACTGAATAAACTCTTCACTGAAGCTCTTCGCGTCTGACTCTTCATGCAAACTTAACAGACTCTAAATACTGGGTAGTTCAACTTCAAAGAATATGGGTACTGGAGAATTCATTAAAAAATTCACTCACACTATTTTCAGGAGACCTTCTACCCTTCATCTAAAGAGAATTAGATTTTTCTAAGCCAAAGGAAAAATGATATGTTGCTCATTCAACTCATCTAGCACTTCCTACCTTCTCTCTTGTAAGCAGTGTTTGTTTTAGTTGTCTTTGTGTCTTTGTTGTTGTTCTGTTCTATATTGCATTGAGGGAAAACTGCTGTAAACCAGAGGAAAGATCTAAAAGAAACTCTAGTATAGTAATATTTTAACCTTCTATCTTCTTTCTCCCCCTCTATTTTTTAAAGGAATGCCTTTGGGATGCACAAATCTGGCAGGATGACTACATTTGCCAACTAATGGATGGATATTCTGTAACTGGCCAATGCCACTATAGCAACAGAGGTGGTATTCAGCAAGTTCTAACCAGTTCTGGAGAATCGGTAGTGGAAATTTTGAGTAGTTCGGAGAATCAGCCAATGCCACCTCTGACTGGAGATTTTACAGTATCTTTCCCCTGCCACGCCCACCAAGCCACACCCACAGAACTGGTAGTAAAAAAATTTGAATCCCACCACTGTATAGCAACTCTATTGTGAATGCACCCAGCATATATTCTTAATATTCTCAATATTCTAGTTCCTTTACTGCTTGGCCTGCATCATACTCGACTGTACAGTATTAAACATATTTTACCCATAAAACTTCTATTTTGTCCTACCTTAGTAAGTTTTTGTTGCTTTGGGTAGTTAAATATTACTTTGGAAATACGTCTGGAGACATTTACCTCCCTCTGAAACTATCTCATGTTGTACACAGTAGAAAGGTGCTAAGATTGATTTTGTCAGTTTCCTTTGGCTGTCAAATATGAGTATTACACAAGATGTAGCTGTGATGTCCCCATGGTAGCTAAAATGTTTCATTAAATGAAGGAAAAAGTATGATTGGGTCTACTTCATAATGCCCACCTGAATGTTGTTTTATTGGACCTCCAGGCACTGCATTTACCAGAAGCTATAATTAGGTAGTAATTAGGTAGTATATTGTTTCTAATTATCTTATTTTAGCCATTTGTTTAACTCAAACTCTAAGAAAAAAACAGGCAAAACAGGCAGTCAGCTCCAAAGCTTTTGTAATATAGCCTTGACCAAAAGGATGCAGCTCTTAAGTAAGAACTAATAGATACAAAGCCATTTATTCTTCCTTGGTTCCCTGTGGGAAAACTTAAGGCTTAACTAACAGCAAAAAACACAATTTATAAATGTGGGATTGATGAAAAATGAATCAGCCTGTGTCAAACTGTGCTCAGTGGCTTCCATATCTGCCAGCTTCCTCTGCATCATAAGAGCTTTCTACCTTCCTGTCTGAATTAGTTGTAATAAGATGGATGGAGAGAAGTAAAATGTATTAAATGAAATGCCCTGCTCATCAGCTGCCTTCTGCTTTGCTGGCAGGTGGTTCCCCATCCATATGGAAGAGTCAAGTGATAAGTCACTGCAGAATAACATCTCTCACAAAAAGGAGCCTCTGAATTTAAAAACAGTGTGTCCTGAATGCAGAGGACATATAACAGGGGAGGGAGCTATTCCATTGTACAATCATCATGCTATCACATGCAGTTTGATATCATCATGCAAATAATTTGTATCAGTTGCAGTGATGTCATGAGATATATGATGTCATTTGTCTGTCTGTCTGTCTAACTTATAGGTCACCCAACTCCTAAACAACTCTGCATGGCTTACAATTAAAAAAGAACAGAACGTATTAAAAAAAAACCAAAGCAGATTGAACCAAATTAAAACTAAACAGAAATGGAGGTTATACACCCCAATATTTTCCTAAACACAGTAGATCATTACTGAAGGCAAGAATTGCAATAGAGTAGGCACATTTTTCTTTTACTCTAGCCATATGGGGACTGGGTAATAATTGTCCAGGACTGTTGGCTCCAGCAGTCTTCCTGGGGAGAAGGAATATCAAGGCTAAAAGGAGCACCTCTTCCGTGAAAGAAGCTGACACCAAAACATAGATCCAGCTAGAGGTCATCTGCTGCACTGGCTTAACCATACAGGAGGGACTTGAATCTAACACATAGCTGAGCAAACAGACCTGTCCACTTCCCAGGAATCATAAGATCAAACTATACAGAGAACTACACAAGGCTTGCTTTGGGAAGTTCATCTGGACCTAACCAGAATCAAAGTGGCTTTATTTTCAAAACAGCAAGAATATTCAGTTCAGTGCCCCTTGTCATTTGTGAGAATACAGGGATGATTCCAAATTTTCAATGTTACTTTAAGGTGAAAGCACTACATTCCTATGTCAATGTAAGAGATCACCAGCACTAAGAATATGACTGGCTTTCCTTTGAAGTCAAAGGTATTAGATGTATTGATGAGATTTGCAAAGATGCTCATTTGAATCCAGAATGCAATGTCTGACAAAGGATATTTGGATATTTGATAAAATCAAAGCAGTATCACTTGCAGGAATTACTCGTTTCAGTAAAGACATACTGTAACTTTAAAACTTTACTTATTTTTCACTTAGTTAAGAAAATGTAAAGATATCTCTGGTTAGATTTTCCATCTTAATCTCTTTGCTAGCAAAGTGAACCTAAGTTTGTATTGCAATCTTTGTACTATATTTTATATATTGGATCCAAGATCATAAGTCTACAATCTGTACTCAGCGACCATATGCATCAATAGGATTTTACTTCCAGTCTCCACCCTCATTTCCTGACAATTTTTAGCTAAGAAATTAAAATTAAATCTAGTCTTTTAAAGGTTAGGTACCATGATTAAGAGAATCAGCTAGATCAAGTTGCTCAAGTAAATAGATACTTTTTTATTTTAAAAAATTGAAATGGACTTGGTGACTTTCTGCTTCAACTACCCTATTGCTCCAACTCACAAGCATTCCCACAACACACACATTCACAAGCTGCCTATCTTATAAAAGTTAATGTTTTCTACTTCATTGTACTGATTATCTTTCTAGAATCAGTTTCCATGGTGGTGAAATTGCACTCAACTGAACTACTTCCCATTGATGATTTAGTTGCTTTTGTAGCAAATTTTCCAGTTTTTCCTGTTTCTAACACATTTCAAACTTAGGTTCAATGAGATATTTCAGCATTTGCTGAACTTCTTCTTCTTCTTTCCCAACTTCTTCTGAAGTTTTAAAATCGCATACTGAACAATATAATTACAGCAATTATAGTCAAGAATTGTGAGTTTTTCTTCATTCTTTAAACTTTTGGCTTCAAAGTTGTGGCACTTGCCCTGCAGGATTCCTATATGAGATAATAGCAATGAATAAAATTTACAAGTTGTCTAGATAATTAGCATCAGTGCACATTCAGAAATTGCATTTAAGTGATAGAAACAAGAAAGCAACATGACATACTTAAGTGATATGCAGTTCAGGTAATGGTTAGCAGAACACAAAACAAAATGAAATAAAAGTGATTATGATAGAAAGGTATACAGCACATAACTATTCAGGCAAGCCTATTTTGACACTAATCTATAATGGGTATTTTATACTATATTGCTATTTTTAATGTGCTGTTTTTATTTTCTAAACCATTTCATTCTCTTTCAAACTGAATTGTAGGAAGATCATGAGATGAAGATCTAAAGACCTGGCTATTCTTACAGGCCAGCCTGGATTGAGAGAGATTGGGGCTTTTAATTGGGTATTTTAGCATGTAATTTTATTCTCTAATTTAAAATATCAATTTACTCATTTCAGCACAGTTCATAATTTTCTTAATAACTTCCTCCTGCATAGGTATTTTATTATTTTTCCAATTCTTAGCAAATACAATTCTAGCTGCTGTTAAAACATTTACAATCAAATATTTCAACTCTGTTTTTCCAGTATAATTCCCAATACAAAGATCTCTGGCTTAAAGTCTATATGTTGTTTTATCATTTTTTCCAACCATGTGTGGATTTTAGTCCAATATTTTTTTGCATCTGAACATGTCCACCACATATGGTAATATGAACCATGTATCTGATGACATTTCCAACATCTATCCGATTTATTCTTAATCATTCTTGCAATTATCATCAGGGGTAAATGCCACCTGTAAAACATCTATACAAATTTTCTTTATAAGCAGTTGACATTGTCATTTTATAATTCTGAGACCATAGTTTTTCCCATTTCTCTAAGTCAATCCCATATCCAAAATTTTTCCCCCACGCAATCATTATTTCTTTAACTTGTTCCTCCTGCATTTTAAATTCTAACAAATATCCATACAGTTTTTTAATTACTTTTTCATCCATACCCATTAATATTTTATCTAACTCAGTTTTAATATCTTCATCAAATCTAGATTGTACTTGCAAATATGAAAAACAATTCATTTTTATACCTTTTTCTTCCAACGCTTGCATAGATTTAAGTTCACCCTTTTCATTTAATATCTCATCATATCTAACTGTTTGTTCCTTTTTATATATCACTGGATATGAAAAGGTTTCAATCGTAGATATCCATGATGGAATTTTTGAGTAATGTTGTTTTTTAATCTTCTCCCAATTTAAAAACAAAGCCTCTCAATATAATGTCTCCTAAAATATCCTTGTGTTTTAGTTCCTCTATACCAAAGAAATGCATGCCACCCCAGTAACAAATCATGTCCTTCTAGAGTCAATAATCTATTGTTCCTTAATGTTATCCAATCTTTTACCCACATCAGGCTTGCCACCTGATAATATAGTTCCCAATTGGGTAGTGCAAAGCCTCCTCTTATTCTTGCATCCTGTAACAGCTTGAGTTTTATTCTCGCTTTTTTACCTTGCCATATATATTTCAAAATAATTCTATTTAAGTCTTCAAAGTACTCTTTCCCTAGTCTAATTGGAATTGTCTGGAAATGATAATTGTAAATTTTTCCATTTTTCCAAATCTGTCACTATCTGTTGTTTAAGTTTAATATAGTTATCCTCTTTCAAAGTGCTACGTCTTGATGTAATATATATCCCTAAATACTTAACCTTATTTGTGACCTGTATTTCTATAGCTTCTTCCAGTTCTTTCTTCCATCTCGCTAGCATATTCTTTGTTAATATCTTTGTTTTGTCTTTGTTAATTTTCAAACCTGCTACTCTTCCATAGTCTTCTATTCTTTCTATTAGTTTAGGTGCTGACTCCATTGGATCCTCTAGCATAAATACTAGGTCATCTGCAAAGGCTTGTAATTTGTACTCTTCTTTTTTGATTTTCATTCCTTTTATTTGTTTATCTTCCCTAATACATCTGTTCAACACTTCTAGTGTTAACACAAACAGCAGAGGCAACAGAGGACAACCTTGCCTAGTCCCTTTTCTTATATCTATGTGTTCTGTTAGTTCACCATTTGTCAGGACTTTTGCAGTTTGTTCTGAATACATAGTCTCAATGGCATTCATGAAGTTTTGGCCAAAGCCCATTTGTGCCATTTGCAATAACATAAAGTGCCAGTTCATGTTGTCAAAAGCTTTTTGAGCATCCAAGAATATCAAAGCCATTTGTTTCTCCAGATGTGCCTCATAATACTCCAAAGTGTCCAAAATTATTCTCATATTGTGTTTAATTTGTCTCTTTGGTAAGAATCCATTTTGATCAACATGTATAAAATTACTTAAATACCTTTTCAATCTTTCTGCTAAAATTGAAGCAAAAATTTTATAGTCCGAGTTTAATAAAGAAATAGGCCTATAGTTTTTGACTTCTTGTAGGTCTGTATCCTCCTTTGGTATAAGTGTAATATATGTCTTAGGTATTCTTTTCTTTGACATAACTTCATTCATTACTTCTAATAGTTGGAGGTTCAGCACCTCTTGAAAAGTTTTATAAAATTCCACTGGCAAGCCATCTGGGCCTGGTGCTTCGCCTGTATTTTGTTTCTTCAAAGCTTCTGTTAACTCCATCATTGTTATATTTCCTTCTAACATAGTTCCAATATCCTTAGGTATCTGTGGTAGCTTTGTCTTTTCTAAATATTGTTTAATTTTTTCTTCTTGAATGTTTTCTTGATGGTACAGTTTTCCATAGTAATCTTGTATAATTCTTTTCTTTTCTTCATTTCCATAGCAAACATGTCCATCTTCATCTGCTAAGTAACTAATTTTCCTTGATTCTTTCTCCTTTCTAAGTTTATAGGCTAACCATCTTCCTGGTTTATTTGCATCCTCAAAATAATTCTGCTTAGCATTTTTAATCTTTTGGACCAGCTCTTCCTTTTCCAGTAATCCCATTTTATGTTTAATTATGTCCACTTTAGTTTTAATGTCTCTTTTTTGTGGAGATTTCTCTAGTTCTTTTTCTAGTTTTTATAGTCATCTTCTAATATTTTAAAAGTCTTTTTCTGTTTGATATTTCTTTTCCTTGTATAGTCAATTATCAGGCCTCAGGCCTTCATAGTATCCCAAAGGTTCTGCAACAATGTATCCTTTTTTATATTTTCTTTAAAAAAGAATGTCAGTTCTTTCTCAATTTTCTGTTTAAAATCTTTTCCAAAGTTGTTTACTGGAATTATAGCACATCCAATATAGGCTTTTTTTTTAAAGAAAATGCCATTTTCCCATTGGAACAAAGGGGAACGTGTAAAAATTCACATGGGGAAAAATGACCACTTTCCATTTGATAAAATGATTCTTCAGAGCTCCAAGAAAAAAAGAATTTTTAAATTATCCCAGATAGATCATTTTAAGACATTTGATTCACTTGTTCTTAGCTGCAACTGAAAATACTAGGAAATTTTGGAATGAGCAGAAAGATTGGAAAAATTCAGGAAATGTTAACAACTTCATGAAAAACCAATGTCATGATAAATGGAGAAGTAAAAATGAAACAAGGCATATATCAGGGAGTCTTATTGTGACTATTATCCTTTGAACTAGCAATGCTTTGATGCATAAATATCCTGAATAAAATCAATTGTGAATACCAAGTCACAAAACAAAGCTTAAAAATAAACCACTCACTTTATAGAGATGACATAAAACTGTACAAAAGCTGAAATCAAGTCTCTACTGGATGTGGTCCTCATATTTACTGGTAGAAGAACAAAATTTGACCTGGGCAAATGTGCTATCTGGCAATTAAAGAAGGAAAGGTTATAGGAAATGATGGGCTTTAGATAATGAATCTAAGCTAATATAATGAAAAACAGATCTGCCAACATCTCGAAACAAGTGAAGTAATAACGAGCAGTCAGCACGGGTTTGTTAAAAACAGATCATGCCAAGCCAATCTTATTTCATTCTTCAACATAGTGACTAATTTAGTAAACCAGCAAAATAATGTGGACATAATATAGACTTCAGCAAGGAATTTGACAAAGTAGACCACAACCTACTTCTTGGTAAGCTAGAAAAAAGTGGAATAGGTAGCACCACCACCAGATGGATTCACAACTGGGTGACAAACCATATTCAATGTGTAGTCCTTAATGGGTCTAAGTCTACATGGAGGGAAGTAAGCAGTGGGGAACCACAAGGTTCCGTCTTAGGCCCAGTACTCTTCAATATCTTCATTAACTACTTAGATGAGGGAATAGAAGAGGAACTTACCGAATGATGATACTAAGATGATACTAAGATGATACTAAGCTGGCAGGAATACCCAAGAAGATAGGCTGAAGATAGGCTAACACCCAAGAAAGTAGGCTCAAGATCCAGATGGATCTCAACAGATTAGAATACTGGGCCATATCTAACAGAATGAAATTCAATGTAGAAAAAAGTAAAGTCCTACACTTAGGCAAAAAAAACAAAAGTACATATATAGACTGGGTGAAGTCAAGCTCAATAACAGTAACTGTGAGAGGGATCTTGGAGTCCTAGTGGACAACCAGATAAATATGGGCCAGCAGTGTGCAGCACCAACCAAAAAAGCTAATGCAATCCTAAGTTGCATTAACAGAGGGATACAATTAAGTTCAAGTGAGATACTAATACCACTGTATAAAGTCATAGTAAGACCACACCTAGAGTACTGCATCCAGTTTTGGTCACCATATTATAAAAAAGATGTTGAGACTCTACAAAAAGTATAGAGAAGAGCAACCAGGATGATTAGGGGACTGGAGACTAAAATGTATGAAGAATGGTTACAGGACCTGGGCATGGCTAGTCTAATGAAGAGAAGGACCAGGGAAGACATGATAACAGTGTTCCAATATTTGAGGGACTGCCACAGAGAGGAGGGGGTCAAGCTATTTGCTAAAGCACCTGTAGGCCAGACAAGGAATAATAGATGGAAACTGAACAAGGAGAGATTTAACCTGGAAATAAGGAGAAACTTTCTGACAGTGAGAACAATCAACCAATGGAACAGCTTGCCCTCGGAAGTTGTGGGAGCATCATCACTTGAGACTTTCAAGAAGAGATTGGACTGCTATTTGTCAGAAATGGTGTAGGATCTCCCACTTGAGTGGGATTGGACTAGATGACCTACAAAGTCCCTTCCAACTCTGATTATCTGTCAAATCAAAACACCATTCAACACCCAGTATCTGAAGAAGATTATACAATATTTAAGATTAATGGAAACACCTGATGTATTTACATGGCTAGGTTAAAAAGACTATAGTTCAAGTTTTATATTACATAGCACAAATATTATTAAAGCAATAAAAACTTGGTCAGTCGCTGGAATTGATATACTGCAAGGATCAGGAGTGGTATTCAGCAGGTTCTGACTAGTTCTGGAGAACCAGTAGCTGAAATTTTGAGTAGTTCAGAGAACCAGCAAACACTACTTCTGACTGAAGTTTTACAGCAGTGGTTCTTAACCTTTTTGAAAGAATCGCCCCCTTGAGCCATTGAGGAAGTTGTCATTGCCCCCCCCAACATAACCGCCCCCCTATCACCTCTTAGCATCCCCAAGGGGGCCAGCAGAGGGGCGCTAAGAGGTGGCAGGGGGGCATTTGAGGCCGCCCTGCAGGTTCACCCACTGACTGTAGTAACGCCTGAGCTGGCCTATGTGAAGCTGCCTGCTATGTGCCACAGCTGCTTATTTGAGGCGTGCCTTGCCACCTCTTAGCATCCCCAAGGCCAAGGGGCCGAGGGGCACTAAGATAACAGGGGGCATTCAGGTGCCAGCCGGCCCTGCAGTTTCACACATTTTGGCACCGGCTCTGGAGCGGTGCTACAGTCAATGGGTGAGCCTGCAGGGCCAGAACCTTGAATGCCCCCCTGCCGCCTCTTATCCCCAAGGGAGTCAGCAGTGGGGCGCTAAGAGGCGGCAGGGGGGCAGTGTGTTGAACACGGCCACGATGGCACGTAACATGCCACTGCTTCCACATTGGAGGCGCCAGCTCCAGAGCAGTGCTAGTCAATGGGTGAACCTGCAGGGCTGGCCGGCACCTCAAACGCCCCCTTGTCACCTCTTAGCACCCCTCTGCTGGGCCCCTTGGGGATGCTAAGAGGTGGCAGAGGGTGTTCGAGGTGCTGGCCCTGCAGGCTCACCCCATTGACTGTTGTACCACACCTGAACCGCTTGAATGCAGCATGTTGGGAAAAGCCGCCGCCACCGCTTTCCCAAAGTGCTGCCGCCCTCACATTCTTTCTGTCTGTCCATCCGTCCGTCCATCCATCCATCCAAAAGGTCTGTCTATTTGCCTGCCTGCCTTCCTGCCTATCTACCTACCTGTCTGTCTTTTTGTCTACCTACCTACCTATCTACCAATATAGATCTCTCTCTCTCCCAATATATCTCGCTCCATCGCCATATTGCCCCCCTTCTGTTCCTTCACCCCCACATTGCCCTTTTTCGTTCCATCGCCCCCTGAAAAACAAAATCGCCCCTTCAGGGGCAATATCGCCCAGGTTAAGAACCACTGTTCTACAGTATCCTTCCCCTGCCATACCACCAAGTCACACCCACAGAACCGATAGTAAAAATATGTGAATCCCACCACTGGCAAGGGTTATTGACTACACCCAACCTAGATTGGACAAGCTAGATCAGATCTAAATCTAGACTAAGAAAATTATGGACCATAATTTATGCATTTCACCCCAAAAGTGACATTGACAAATGATATGTATCCAGAAGTAGAGATAGTAAAGGCATACTATAAATAAGCAAACTGTGGAGAGATAAAAACTTAATATAAATGATTAACAAAAAGTAAACAAAGAGATTCTACTTATAGAAGTTTGTGAGAAAAGGCATCTGAATACCACAAAACCAAAAAGGAATGCAAGAGGCAAATAATTTAAAATCAGATTAATATCGTATGCATGATTTTGAAAAATATCAAAAGTTTTGTGGTTCAAAACTGAAACATTTAACAAAAATGATGAAATAATCATATAAATAAATTCTGCAAAGCAATACCATCAAAGCCAAATTCGAACATTTTTCTGATATGGCCAAATGGAGATTTTAAAAAAACTAAGGATAAAACTAGATCCTCTCATTAGTGGCTCTAGCAAAATCAGCCTGAACAAATTCCTGATAGGGTTGAAATATGTGCCCACTGGAACTCATGTCAAAAAAAACCCCAGCTTTATTATTTGCAGACACCACTGGAACCCAAAAGAGTTATGCAAAATGAAAACAAATTCTGTATTTTAAAATTCAAACACGGAAGACCTTAGATTTCAACACAGTAAACATTGCTGTTATAGAAAAGAACAAAGATAGGTTCATTGATATGACAATACCTAGAGATAACCAAATTGATGAAAAAACAACAAAAAATAACAAAATACCATAATTTACAAACTGAGGTTGAAAGATTGTGGAGGAATAGAATAACATACTAACTGTAATTGGATTTTTTGGTGTAGTAACAAAAGGATTCATCAAACATTTGCAGATTTTAAATGGACTTGACACCACTAATTTGCAAAATACTATCCTATTTGGAACAGCATGCATTTTATGGCACTCCATGATTGTTAGATCCTTAACTAGGACTCATTTGAGTCAACACTCCAGTAAATTAAACTGTGATATTCACTGGGGCAAATAGAGATGTATAATCATAACACACAACATCATATAATATATTCCAGAGCATCATAAAACTCAATAATGCAGTATTTCAATTAGATCATGTTAAAACATTTCTTTTTGCCTACATTCTATGTCTTCAGCTAAACCCCAGCTTTCTGGCAATCAGAAATGATTACCAGTTACAATGTATAAGCAAGAAAACTGAAAACCAAGAAATCATCCATGGATATACAGGGGAAGCTGTACTGAGAGATACCAAGATTCTTGTCTGACATGTCATAGAAGATGCATTTCTGTTTGGGGCAAAAATATTACTGTCTATCTCTAATCCATTTTGGAATGGATTGTCACAGTAGCCTCACCTTCTGCTATACCTTCTGTAGCTGACTTCTCTGCCAGTTGCTGCCAGTCTTCAAGCTGTTTTCTGCTAATAGAAGTGACTATCAAACTGTCTACGAGATATTTCATTTTTGGTTTTTTGTTATCAGTCCAAAACCTGGGTTTTATATCATGTTATAAAAAATGTCTTGAGAAAGAATGAACAGTAGTCATTAGTGGCTTAGTTCTTCTGTTACTTATATCCAGCTAAGTCCAATCTATTTATATTTGTGAACAAAAAATATACAAAACACATTACTTGCAATTAGCTGGGGTTTTTTAATTTCAGTGCAAAAGTATCATTCAAAACTATTTTAAATTTAAAAAAGACAATATATAAGAAGTAAAGGAAAGAGAAAAAGAGGATGACCAGTAGCAAGTAGCAATGGGCTGAATTATAGTGGCATGAAAATACCATTGGGAGATTTTTTTTTCCAAAAAGTTTTTTATTTTTTATTTTTTGCACATCTCTTTATGTGAGCAACGTGATTCCAGATTATAACACTTTTACATAATCATACTTTCATTTCCACCAATCTTATGTAATATCATCTCATATCATTATCCATTTTGCTTATCTTTAAATAAATTTCCATTTTATATTTCAATTCATTAATTCAATATCAATATCATTCATCCAAATATAGATTCCCAGTTCTTTATCCCCTATTATTTCCGTTTTTAGCTTACCACCTATTTTATTTTACATTACACATCATTCTTGTCTTTAATTTTCCCTAAACCAATCATATAATAATAAACCATCTAAAGAAAAGCAAGAATAAAGCAAAACCAATATATTTAGGATCCACATGGTATATCTCCTCAATCTATCTAATTTAATAATTCATTCTCCAACTTTAAGCATATTAACATTAAGTAATCAACTGTATATTTTAAGACATATATATTGTAAGGTATCCCCCCCTTAAATTATTAGAATAACTTCCTAATATATCGCATTTCATCTTAACTTTTCTTTTAGTCCTTAATAGTCATATTTTTCCTTTTTTACTTAGCCAAAATTTATATATTTTAATACATTTCACTTTTCTTATAATCATTAATAATCATATTTTTTCTTCCTTACCACTTATCCAAAGTTAGTCTATATATTTTAATACATTTCCATTCCCGTTTTATTCCTCCAATACAAAGGTTCCTAACAGCATAATTCATATAGTCATATATATATATATAAAGTCATTTCCAGCAAGTTTTAAACTAAATGCCAATATACATTCCCATGTGGTATCCCCTTTATACTATCCCTAACCCTTATCTCAAAATCTCGTGACTTTAACATTCCTTTTAATTTTGGCTAGGTTTCCCCTTTCTAAATTTCCCCAATCTTCTTCTTCTCCATCAGGTTTTCAGTTCTCTTTTTTGGAGTTTTTTCTTGTATATTCCCTTCTTCTTCTTCTTAATCTTGGCTGTCTTTTATTTGCTGTCTCTGTTTTCAATGTCTCTTTTTTAAATCCTTTTATGTCTTTTAATAATGGTCCTTGTTCTCCATATTCCGTTGTGTTATTCTCTCTTAATCCATCCTGATTCCTTTGTTCTTCTTCAAACTGTGACTCCATTAGTTTATTCAACAATATCTCAACCAGTCTCATTTTTTCTTTAAGCATATCTCTCACAGTTTGGAGGTCCGATTTAAGTTCTTTGCTTATTTCTTCCATTTCTTTAATCTTTTAGGTTATTCTTTATTTTATTAAAAGTCAATTTTTTCTGTTACAGTCTTTGTCAAAAGTCTCAGTTTATCTCACTTTCTCTTTCTTCTGTTTCCTTTTCACAATCAACTTCCAAGAATCCCAAAGTTTTGCATTTTTTTTTATATTTTACTATAATCCCCTCTTCTTTTTTATGAGCTTCTGGGGATCTTGTTTGTACAACCAATAGTTTCCCATGGAGACATAAAAGAAGAAAAATTTAAATCCTTAGGTGGTGCTCTATATTACTTTCTTCTTAGAATTCTTTTATTTTAAATCAATTTTCCATAGTATTAATATTAAATTTTATCAGTTCAAAATAAGTCCAGCATTTTATCTAATGCCTGATTACTGTTCAATGCTATATATTGTTCCAAATTTAGTCTCAAATTGTATATAATCCTTTTATTTCCAGTTCTTTCTTTACCTTATATTTTCCTCTTGTTTCTGATTTGCTGCTACCACTCTTTCAAACGAGGGCTCCTTCTTTCAGCTTTTTGGGGTTTTCAAAAAGAATATTTAAGGTCTTTTATTCAGTTACATGCTGCTCACCACTTCCACTCTCCAGCGCAAAACTTGTGTCCCAGCAGCTTCCTGTCTTCAGGGCAGCCATTAAGACTGCTGCTTCTCCCTGTCTTCTAGGGGAGTTTACCAAGCCAGGGAGGGGAGATGCAGCTCCCCTCAGCCTAGCTGGTGGTCTCCCTCTCCTCCCCCCACCCCTCTGAGGTGGGTCTGATGAATCTGGTCCTTTAAGGACCCCTCCAACAGAGTAAGCACGGATCAAAGCTACGCACAATTGCAGTCTCTGGTCCATCATTGACAAGAACGTCACTGGAAGTTCTCACCATAGGGAGATTTGAAAGAACAAATTAGAGATAGATTGTCATGGAGAAAATCTACAGTATGTGATTGTCAGGAATCAAAAATGACTTAACAATACATATTTAATCAAATGAACAATGTGCTGAAGCAAAGCAGCACAGGTTGTGGCCATAGGTCCACATATAGCTCCTTAAGAATTGGATGGAGCCTCAGAAATCTACAAACTATGGAATTTTTGTAGTTTATCTGACAGAGAGTGAAAAAATATTGAATATGTAAATAAAATTTAGTTGATAGTATTAAACACCAAGAGCCTTGGTGGTGCAGGCTGTTAAATGCCTAGCACTTAATTCCAGCTGCCTGCAATTAGTGCAGGCTCGAATCCCACCAGGCTCAAGGTTGACTCAGCCTTCCATCCTCTCGGGGTAGGTAAATTGAGGACCCAAGATTGTTGGGAGCAATAAGCTGACTTTTTAAAAATGCCGCTTAGTAATAAGCAGGCATATACAATGGAATGAAGGCTATTGCTGAGCGCATTGGGTTGCGCTCCAAAAATTGTTAGCCGCCCTGAGTCTCCGGAGAAGGGTGGCATATAAATATAAATTTTAAAAAAAACTTAAAATAATTTAAATGTAAAATAAAATTAATGTTTGTCTGATCATCAATGACATTTTGGAAAATTCTCCCAGATTAATTACTCAAATAAGTGTTGCCTGCAGCCCCAAAAATGTTTGTGCCAGTTAGCAATGGCAAAGATGGAAAAATCCTTTTTGTGTCCAGAAGTTAATTTGTTTGTTAATTTGTTTATCTATTGCTACAGCTTATAAGTCACTCCATTTTCAGTCACTCCAAGAGGGTTGATGAATTATTATACGTTAAAAATAGAAATCAATTCAATTTAATTAGATGACTTCAAATTACATAAACAGGAAATGTGATAATGATGACAACAAAAGATGTGGGTGAATTAAGTAGTTGTTGAAAAACAAAATAAATGTATTACATCTATCTACCATTCCTTTTCCTCCTGAAATCTGCCCCAAATCAGAGCTTTAACACCAAATTTCAGCAGCACAAGGGTGAGTTACGTATTAACCCCTGTCCTACTACACAGGTTTCCTGTGAGAAAAAAAATGGTGCAGAAAAAAAACCTTTAATAACATGCGCAGAACATTTTGGAGAGAAATTTAAGATTCGTGGACTAAACACCAGAAAATTAACTATTTAACAAATGTCTCAGAGAGAAGAAAAAGAAAAGAAAAAAATGGATTTGGACTGGTTTTCAGAAGGCATTAGAGGGTTCTTTCAGTCAGTTAAAATCTATTTAGTGGATTAAAGATAAGCTAGGATGAAAGAATCAACAAACAGTATACAAAATGCCCAATGATTAACTGAGAAAATACATTAATGCTTTTTTTTAATATTAATTAATGAGGAATTTTCACTGTGAAGAAATAGATTGCAAAATTTAATATTTTCTTAATCTCATTCTTAGAAGGGCAAGAGAGGACTTGTTCGTACAAGTGATTCTTTTTTTTTAATTCATATATGCTAGCTGAAATTACCCCCAGGCTTTCCCTGTGCCTATGATGCCACTAAATGTCTATGAAGAATCTCAACCATCCAGGTCATGATTGTTGCAAAGGGGCTTTTCCAAAATGCAACTGGACTTTTTTTTTTTGAAAACATTTTGTTTCTCATCCAAGAAGTTTCTCCTATTCAAGCTTCAAAAACCAAGGAAATCCAGTTGCCTTTTTGGAAGTCCAGTCGCCTTTTGGAAAAGCACCTTTGGAACTACAATGCCACTAATGGGTCAGAAAAGGCAGGAAGGAAATTTACTTTTTTTACTTATTCATTTGCTAAGTAAGGAAAGGGAGAACCATGTGGGTGTTTGAGAACTGCTGGGACAGGACAGATTAATGATACATATTTTAAATCAGCTCATCAACACAGCAAGCATAATTCTATTTGGAGAACAAATATTTGAGCCCTGTATCTTTTCCATGCCTTTTATAAGTGAATGCCTAGATTCCAATTTCAATGTACTATGGACCATTGAATCCCATATAAGTGATTGCGTTGTTTCCTTCATTGTTTGGGAATGTGATCTATTATGGGTTTCTTATCAGTTAGTCAAACTAAAATCTGATTTGACACTTCATTTTCCTCACGAATTTCATAAAACTAGTTTGTTCACAACAAATCTTTACGGTTCATTATGTCATACATATACTCTAGCCAAAAAATGTATAAGTTTATCATTCTCAGCTGTTGAGTGACTTTACTGCTTTGGTGTAGTTTGAACCCTTTACTCAGCCACATCCACCTGTTTTTTTTCATCCAAACCATTTCATATTTCCAGATGTTGATTTATTTCTCTGGATTGATTGGGCTCCAAATGCACAACCAGTAAGTGATTCTCAATTAGCTATGGGATTATTGGAACAGGCTTCTTACACATATCTGTTATCAGGCAGATACAGTCCAGATGGTTTATTGGAAGCAGTTTTCTTGATGTATAAGTAGAAGAACCATGTGAACTATGTACATCAAATCCCCATGTAATGCAGAGGTTGCCTGCTGCCTTCTTGTGTGTAAGACCTCAGTGCTCATGCTACTGCTGGCAGAAGAGCATAAAGGGAGACTCAGATACATACACATGATTTTCACCAATAATAAGAACAGCAGCACAAGACCAATATATATCTTATTGTTGAAAATTGCTTTAGCACTGAAACTTTGGCAAATCAGTGGGCACTGTACTTGTGCAATAGAGGCATTATTATAGCTAAAGTAAAGATAGCTTGTAAATATGAAATCAGTGGCACTGACTCTGTAGCACCTCATGACCTATTGACCACATGGACAGTAAGATATAAACAGAAAGTTAAGCCTTGTCTCTTTGGCATTTTGCCTGCTTATAGTCTAAGAAATTATAAATATTAGATACCTTTGTTTTGTTCCCAGGCATGCATGTAAAAAAATATGTGCTCTCCAATTCTCTTCTTGGCAGAATGTAGCTAACTTATACATTTTCTTGAATATATTTCCTTTCATGAATGAAGAAAATATATGTGTCCCAAGATAATGTCTCAAGATCCAATCTGGATCAGTCTGTTGTGGTCTGCCGGTGGCCAGCAGAGCTGGCAGCAGAGTCGGACACTGGGGAGGAACATGGGCTAGTCCTGGATTCTGGGGAGGGCTCAGATGAGGGATCTGAGTCCGACATAGAGATGGGGCCAGGGCTATCTGAGAGTTATGTGCTGACTCTGGAGCCTACAGAATCTGGTATCAGCAAGGCAGAGGAACAGGGGGAGCCTGTTCCCAGTGCGCGCTTGCGCAGAGCTGTCAGAAAGCAAGAACAGTTAAAATAAAAGGGGCAACTTGGGAGCAAGGCTTGGAGATGATTGGCCCCTTCCATAAGACATAAAGGAGGAGCAAAGGGACATGAGCCTTTGCAGGAAGCAACTTTGTTCATTCTGGTCGGTTTAAAATCTGAAGCTCTGTGTTGACTTTGTGCTCTGTTTGGCCTTGTAGAGCTAATTGGCAATTTAGTCATTGGCAGCATTTCAAGGGAGATAAAGGTGGGTGCTTATCAGCCTCATCCTGAAAGACTGTGGCAGACTTCTGTTGGACTATACCTAAACTGTTTGGGACTCATCACAGGCTGTGAATGCATATAATTCACAGCCGTTGAAATAATAAAAAATGGTTTTTGGGAACAGCGTGTAATTGTTACTGTCTCAGGAAGCCTTTGTCAGAAAGCAGTCACTGTGACATGGCTTAGTCTTTCAAGCTTTTATAGTCATGCTGGAACCCATCCTCAGGGAACTTCTCTCTACCAGAGTGTAGCCCAAAGCACATATTCGTCGAGACCTGAAGACTTGGCTGTTTCAGCAGGCCAGCCTGGATTGACCCAGGGGTGGGTCGTTTTAATTGCATTGTTTTATCGTTGTAGTTTTAATAGTCTTAATTTAATTTTTTAGTAATTTATAGATTTGTAGTTGTTTAATATTTTTTATTGTAAATGTATTCTCTTTTTATGTTCACGCCCTGAGTCCTTAGGAGAAGGGCTGCATACAAGCTAATTAATAATAATAATAATTATTATTATTATTATTATTATTATTATTATTATTATTATTATTATTCTATAAAGAGAAGTTCCCCGAGAAGGCTCCAGCATGAGTCCAAAAGCTTGGAAGACTAAACCTCTAGTCCCGGTGAGTGACCCAGGTTGGATCCTGTATTATTTCCTTTCTCTTATAGTTAAAATACTGTCTCACAAATCAATGCACAAATCAGATTCCTATTCTCAGGAATGCTCACATGCCCATACATAGAATCATTCCACGTCCACCAGTTAGTCCCACTGAATACATTGATAAATCAGTGGTTTCTGCATCCACATACAATGACAATCACAGGCACTTCAAGGAGTACAACTACTACAACTAGTTTATCATAGCATAAGGAAATAGATTAGCCTTTAAAAGACTATCAGATCCTGCTTTTGCAAAACAAACTATCAAGAAATGGAGCAGTATATAAGTTTAAGTTATACATGATAAAGGTTAAACTGCTTGGGGGAAAAACCTGTCCATAACTAAAGATTTTCAAGTTTCCAAGGAGTGTACTAGTCTCTACTCCTGGTCTGTAATCAATAGAGATTTCTTCTGCTGAGGGATAATGTTTCCTTTCTTAGAAAAACCTATGGATGATCCCATTCTTACTAACTTACCATCACACAACTACACAGATTTCTTCCGTGGTGATTTGTTCCTAACCTAGTCTTTCAAGGTTTGCAATGATATCCCCATTATCACTGTAACTCAGTCCATTTATCTTGCTGTTGTTCATCCTTTTCTTCCCATTCCTTCCATCTTGCCCAACATTAGAACTTTGTCTAGAGAATTAGAGCTCTCATAATAGATGCTCATCTATTCTGGATTTCAGCTATTGGCCACAATTAAATTTATTCTTGGAACAGCAGAGAGTAGCGTCTATATTTTTCAGTGAATTCCTCTGAACTTGAAGAACCTGCTATTCATTGGAAATCGATTCTTCCTTTTAGCAAGTAAAACAGTGGGTTATAAGCATGGAGCAAGCAGAGGGTTTTTTAAAGTTTATTTATATCCTAAGGATATTCCTTGATAAAATATTTTGACAATTTCCAAACATCTTTCTGATCATGTGAGCCTGAAGAATTGGGCAGTGAGTAAGTGAACAGAGTACAAATTATTCCATTAAGGCTTGGGGGAGAGAGAGATCACCACAAAGAAAATTGCAGTACATTATGTTTATTTCTAACTAACAAAAAGAATCCATGAATGATGAGGCAACAAGGTTACCGGTAGTTTCACTGGACAGAGAAATTGGGGAAGTCACAAACCTGAGATTCCCTCAGCAGTCATAAGTTTTTTGATCCACCGTAAGATTAACACTCCTGGATAAAGACAGTGGGGGAACCATATATGTAAGCTATTGAATATACTGTAATTCTGAGCCAAATTACGATGCTCTGTTTCCAAGTCTAAACTCACTGTCTGATTTCTTGTCTTCAGCAGGAATTATCCAGGAATATTCTTATGCCTATTGAAGACATTACATCCTTGATGGATCTGAACTAGGAGAGTGTTTAACTGAATAATCACCAGTAAGTTCAGTTGCATCTGTTTTTCATGTTGAAACAAAAACTGCTCTCAACTTTTCTATTTTTTTCAGAAAAGATGCTATATGAAGAAGGTAACTGGGTTTGTTTATGCTTCCCACCTTCTCTAAATAAAGTTTATTCTTTTGCACATTTTCCTCTGCCAAGATATTGTTGGCAATTTTTGCTATTTGCTAAAGCTAGCTTACAATCATCAACTAATGGTGAGAACTGCTGTGCTCCATTTAGCAACAACTGTAGGGTCAAAGGTTCCCCACGCTTATGTAACAATTTGCAGTGACTGATGAATACTAATTGCCCAGATAGTTGGACTGATATTTGTTGTCTAGATATACAGTAATATACTGGCAAGATAATACTTTCATCTTTCTTATTACAGTCACACCTAATTATGCATGCTCATCTGAACTCATATCCTTTAAAAACTGAGTGGAGGCAGAAGCCAGAAAAATTATTTGTGCTCTACTTAAACACTTTCTTTTTATATAATTTTTTTGTCTTGCTTTCTCTCTTTTTGTCAGTTAAACAATAGCAGATAAACAACTGCATTCAGAATTCCAAATTTTAAAAAAGGAAAACAGAACTGTGCATTTTTTTTAATTGGAGAAAGAAGCATTGTATCATTATGATAGAAGCTTCACACCTTTTGTATCTAAATATCATATCATGACACATACACAAAAAGAGTGCAGCTTGAAAACTGACAGTATGACACTACACTCATAATTTACCCATCCTCCTTTACTGCCTTCCTGCCAACAGCTCTGGTGGGAATCTCCTTGGTATAATTCTACTGCTACTGCAACTGCTGCTTACCACATTGAGACAAAGAGAGAACATATTTCACACAAATTGGATGTTTTGCATTGCCTCATAGGCTCTTAGCATCCTTGGGCAATTGCAAGTGATGGCTATGAAAGAGAGGGACATGAAGCAGAACCACTTCTCTGTTAGAAGTGAAAGGGACCATTCTTTTCCATAGCAATTCAATGGTTGCTCGGTTCAAGCCGTTATCATAGCAAAACGCCCCTTAAAATCTGTGTGGTTATATATCTTAACATGAAAAGTATTGACCTATGGGATGGTTTAAAATATATTCAGTCAAAGTATGGATGCAACCACTTTGATATACAGAAACAGTTTCCTTCCCTAAAATATGGTCCTGGAAATAGTCAGAATGTATTTGTTATACTAAATGTCTGTCATCAAGAGAGCTTTTGCATAGCTTCTTCTTGGCAGTTGGACCCTTCCTTTGATCAGGAGAGCCTTCAGTTACTCACACCTGGTCAGCTCACAAGTGAATTATTGCAATATGCTCCATATGGAGCTTCTCTTAAAAGATACCTGGAAGCTACACCTCCTTCAGAATGCAAGCAAATGAGCAGTAATGGCCACCTCTTGGTGTGTCCATATGTCACCACTGGTATGTGGCTCACATGGTAAGATGCTGGGCCTGTGTGCTGCTGAGGTCAACATCTCGGCATCTCAATTCCCGTGAGCAAATAAACCATGGAGGGACAAGAAAGGAGCCTCCCCTGATTGCTTATTGGCATTCAGGTGTCCCACAAGTAAAGATAACACTGCCCCCAAAAAATCCTTTCACAGAGGCAGCCAGCCACCTCGGTGATCCCTGGCTAACAAGTGCAATACATTAAATAAATAAATCAGTAAACCATTGCTACATGAGATGCATTGGCTTCCAAGTGAAATTCAACATGCTGGTTGTTACCTATCATGCCCTGCATGACGTAAGGTCTGGCTATCTGAGACACTGCTTGCCTCCAATCATTTCTGCCTGTCCAGTATTTTCCAGCAGAGGAAAATGTGCTCCAGATCCCCTATATTAAATATTTCCATCTTGGCTTTGGTTTTCTCAGGTGATCATGTTTATTATTTGTCTAAGGCCCTTTTGTTTTATTAATTTTGTTGTTTATTAGATAATCTGGACTGAACACTGATTTAATTTAATTTTTAGCTGTTTTTATATGTGTTTTTCCTAATTTTATATGCTGCCCATACTTCATTGGTGTTGGATAACTAATAAATTTAAATAAATAATTTTCTTCTTGTCCCAAAAATAGACTTTTGCTTTGTGAAGCCCAGACAATACATCAAGAGTAAAAAACCACTAAGAATTTTTCTGCCAGTTGGGCAAACTGACTTCTGAGCTTCAGATATCACAAAATTGAACAATTTAAATGGAATTTGGGGTTAAAGGTCCTTGACACAGAACATAAGGATAAATAAGGATGTGCTCCGTCTTTATTTGTTGACAACTGGAGAATGCAATGCAGGAAGTGGAGTAGTAGAAACAGTCTTGCACAGAGAGAATATAAACTCTGGGTTATAGTTAGTATGGTTGAAGAAAACATTTCAAGATGATGTTTAGAAAAGTATTTTAGAAACTACAAACAGCACCTACAAGTTCTTAGGTTAAGTTTTGTTTTATTGTTTTGTTTTATTTGGACTTATAAGCCGCCCTCTCACCCGAAGGACTCAGGGTGGCGTACATAAAAGACAGAAAGTACAAAAGTTAAAAGAAATTAAAAAGATATTAAATTATGCCAAATAAACAACAATAAAACCCCTGATCCCCTGTCAGTCCAGGCCAGGCAAAATAGCCATGTTTTGAGGTCATGGGCGAAGGAGCGGAGATCAGGGCAAAGCCAACTCAAGGGGTAGTTGGTTCCAGAGTGGGTGCCCCACAGAGAAGGCCCTACTCCCTAGGGCCAGCCTACACTGTTTAGCTGACGGTACTCCCAGGAGGCCCTTCTGTGGGAGCCACAGAGCCATAGGTGTTTGTCAGTGGAAGGAGACGTTTTGCAAGTACCCGGACCCAAGCCATACAGGGCTTTATAAGTTGTTACCAAAACCTTGAATTCACACGGAGTGCAACCAGCAACCAATGCAGGTCGCACAGGAGGGTGTGTAATATAATCGGATGTTCATCACTACCCCGCGCGGCTGCATTTTGCACCAGCTGAAGTCTCCGTATGAGATGCAGGGGCAGCCCCATATAGGGAGCATTGCAGTAGTCGAGTCTAGAGGTGACGAGCCGAGTGACCGTGGTGCAGCGATCTCAGTCCAGGTATGGGCGGAGCTGGCATACCAGCCGAACCTGTGCAAATGCCCCCCTGGCGACGGCTCCCTGTAAGTTACCATCTTACAGTTCAGAGATTCCTTGAATGCAGCAGTCCTGGTCACTTGCTTAGTGATTTGCCATCTAACCCCAGTTGTTTCATTTTGGGTCAATAGACAGCTCTCTTTGTCCTGGTTCATATATTACACTAAGTCTTAATACTGATAACTGAGTTAGGTTTGGCTTAAAGTATTTTATGAACTAAGTCTTTGTGGCTTGGAAACCACATTTCATAGTTTAGTGCACTATGAAAACCAAGTCAACTGCGTTTATTCAAGTAAGCAGACAACTATGGCTTATTATTGAGCGGACCACAACTTTATACCATTTGTGAACAGTGTCTCCAAATTCCAAAGTGCCACTTCTTGATCCTTATTCAAACATTCTGAAAACCAGAGCATCTATTGCTGTATCTGTACTGACTTCTTCCACTAGCAAGGACCCCATAATAACTCATGTGGAAGCTACAATGTATAACTGCTTTTATTTTTCCAAAAATCAAAATTACTCAAGAATAATTGTACAAGTGAAATGGGGAGAAGAAAAGGAAAGAAATAAGGGGCTTTAAGCCAGAGATATCCAGCCTTGGCAATTTTAAGAATTGTGGACTTCTATACTGGCTGAGGAATTCTGGGAGTTGAATTCCACAAGTCTTAAAGTTGCCAATTCTAAACATTCCTGCTTTAAGCACTTAATCAGGCTGTTCACATAATAAATACTCTGGTTTTCAGGACACCTAAATAATATTCTGGTATAGGCTGGATTCATACATCATTCTGAGACATACATTGTGCTTTTATAAGCCACAATATCTAGGATCACACAACACAAATAAGCCAAAAAGATTCAAACCGTATTAAGGTTTAGCATAAATTTATCCCCTGTCTTCCATTGATCTGACTTCTATATTCATTTGTTGAAAATAAGGAAATGGTCAAATCCTTAAGAAAAAGCTCCATTTGTATGGCTACATAAATGACAGAAGTGTGTATCACTATATGTTTACATGCATTACATTGGAATGACACTTGACATTGTAAAAACACTTGAAAGCATTTCCTGTTACTGACATCCAGCTAAGTAAAGTACAGAAACCATTTGATTCCTGTAATGCACAAACTTCACTAACTGCTCTTTGGATTCCATGTGTAATTTCTATCTACTTATTACTGAATTCCTAAATGGCTTGGACATGAGCAATTTGTTGCTTCCTGACTTGTGCACTGTCTATTTCTTATGGCTTTCCAGCGTGTATCATTACTTTCAGGGGAACAATTGACAGTCCATTAGAGGGCTTAAATTTAGGGGCTGCAAAGACTCCCCAAAATATATATGCCAGAGTTATTAGGATGCCAGGGTGAGTAAAATTAGTGCATCTGAGAGATGTAGATATACCATATGCAAAATAGGCACTGTTTCCAATTCTAATCTTGACAGCATAAGTAAAGATATATCCAGATTACAAGCATTCAGGCAGCCACTACAGAGAAACAGAGAGATGCATTCATTTTTCTTTCCTGTCATCTGGTGCTCACCTGGATTTTTATACCCCAGGTGTGGTAACTCTACACTTACGTTAATGCTCAATTTTTTTAAAATTTCTTGGATGGAACTGTGCTTGCCATGAAATTGATCAAGAACCAAAAGGCTGGATATTATGCAGTCCAAGTTAAACAGAATGAAGCCATTATACCAGGACCAGGTATAAGAAGTAAAAGAACGTGCTTCCATGCATTTTTGTTTGATTTGGCTATAAGAATAAGTGAATAAGTACTCACCATAATTACTGCCTGTTTCAACTGAGAATGGCTTATACCTTATTTGCTGTTTGGCAGCCAAGTCTCTAGTAGTGTTGCTGCATTGCCACCTAGTGGCAGATAAATGCACCAGAACACATGGCTGGAAACGGGGTAGAAATACACAGGAGACTTAAGATACATTTTTCAGAGCTGAAGCATTGATGGTGCTGTTTGCCTATCTAATCTGTGCAGTTTAGTGAACATTTTGTTAAGAATTACGCTTAAATTAAAATTGGAAAAATGTCATTGAACTGGAAGGACACCCAACTATCACCTTTGCGAGAGCTGATCACTGATTTCTGCATGCATTTGGATTTCATCTGAGGTGATGGTTTGTTTGTTTTTCTTACTGTCTACATTTCTGCATAGATGAGAGGCCAGGTCCATGTGCAGAAACATATCTGTCTAAACTGAGATTTGGTTAATGGATCATAGTTGCGTAAAAGAGTGCATGTTTGTGGGTGAAGAAGACCCTGATTCAATTCACAGTACATTTAATGAAATTATATTGGACTGCTTGACTGATAGAGACTCTGAGACTCTGCTGACTCTTGGAGACAAAGGGAATAACTGTCAGATGGAGTAGACAGTACTGAATTTGTCAGGTCAGTGTTCTGATGCAAAATCAGTCTTTATATAATTAAATACTAGAAGCCAGCAGTCAAAGAATTAAACAGCTCAGAACTGTAGGAAGGGAATATAAAGAAGACACATAAAATCATAAGGAAAAGCCAAATGAAATACAATGGGAGTAGCCAGGAATGACAAAGACCACAGTCAAGAGCTATTAAGATCAGGAAGTTTTCCCAAAGCACAAACACCTTAGAATAAGAAATTAACAGCCCAAAAGGGAAAAAGACAGATAAGGAAATTAGATCAGAAATCCAATCAAGCCATAGGAAGCACTCCTGCCAGCATACCCAAATAAGGAATAAACCTACTGAGCACAAGAATCAAACAAGAAATAAACCATTAAAGGTAATTCAAACACAAAAGCATTCAAACACAAAATCCTAAGAGAAAAGTATAAAAACCTCCAGTTACACAAAGTCAGGTAGCTAGCCCAGGAATGCGTACCCTCGCTGCCACTCGCACCACGTGTACTCCTTCCTGCAACAAATAAAGACCTTGCTTTCAGCAGCTGTTTCTGTTTCTATCTCTACGCCGAGCCGGCGACGCTTCCCAGCGGGAAAATTCGAACCCAGCGGAGAAGTTTTCACTAAGAATTACTCCATCAATACAAGAGCTGATATTCACTCTCTCTTTTCCACAGTGTATACATAGCCTTATATTTAGAGCATATATGAAATGTTAGTTCCAGGACTAACTTAATTCCCCCAGGATTCGATTTCATATAGTTGCCAGCTTGGTTCCCTGAACACTGGAACATTCAGGAATAAATTGTGTTTTAGGTCTACCTATTACAAAGCTTCTGTCATTACAACTAGAATTCAAGCTATGGTTACTGCTATGTCTATCCCAACAGTGAATTCTCATCCTTTTCTGTGGAAAGTGGCTGTTCTATCCCACAATGATATCCGGAAGGTCATTGATCTCCCAATCATTTGCCTCCATTTTGGAGGGGGGGGAGACTCCATAAAATTTAGCCACTTAAAAGTATGGCTGTCAGGAGAACCCTATTTGAAACTTTCTACTTTATTCATTTCCTCTTTCGCTTCTGTGCAGGCAATTACAACACAAAAGAAAGCAGAAGCACAAGCACCAAGGCAACACTTACAGGTCTACCCTCACACAGAGAGAGGCAACACTTTTACCTCCACCCTGCTTAGACCCTAGCAAATGCATACACACAGACATATTGTCCCATTAATACCCATGGAGAAAAAAGCATGTGCATTTTCTTTCCATTAATTCATTACAAAATACAGTTGTGTTTGACTCTAGGGGATGATGCTCATCTCCATTTCTTAGTAAGGAAGCCAGTGTTGTCTGAATACCCTTCCATGGTCATGTGGCTGGCATGACTATATACAGAGGTGCACAGAACACTGTTAGCTGCCCACTGAAGTGGTACCTACAGTATTTATCTACTCTCATTTGCATGCTTTCAAACTGCTAGGTGGCAGGAGCTGGGGCAAGAATGGGAGCTCACCAGAGGTGGCATTCAGCAGGTTCTGACTAGTTCTGAAGAACCGGTAGCGGAAATTTTGAGTAGTTCAGAGAACCGGCAAATACCACCTCTGATTGGAGATTTTACAGGATTCTTCCCCTGCCATGACCATCAAGTCACACCCACAGAACCAGTGGTAAAAAAAATGAATCACACCACTGTAGCTCACCCCATTATGGAGTACTTGGCTCTCAAACTGCCAACTTCTTGGTTGACAAGCCCAGCATCTTAACCACTAGGCCACCACAGAAAAAAAACACAGGCCACTGTTGAAAAGGGTGTTGGAATAAGATTCCAAAAGTCATGTTTTCTATGCTTTTGCTACTTTAAAAATCAGCTACAGAATAAACATACAGATCCAGGTTCCATGAAGATGAAAGACTAGGTGAAACCTACTGGGGTGATTATGTATAATTTATGAAGAATAATGTGTTTTGGCTGTTGCAAGGTCCTTTCCAGTTGTTTCCAAAACATAGAGAAAATTCTGCTTACTTTGAGTGTAGGCTGCAAGACCATTAGGTAGTAAAGCAAAAACCAGTAGATATAGACTTTTTAGTTAGCAAAGTCAAAATCTCATATTTTGGGTAGCTATATCATCCTGGCAGACTGCCATTCAATTGCAACATCCTTTTGAACAACAGGGCTTCTTTCATTTCCTATTTGCATTTAATCTGGAAAATCTGACAGGGGATGACAAAAGGACTGCTGTCATTAATTTCCAACATAATTAGTACTTACTGGACAAAAAAAAAAGATGAAATCTCATTGCTACAATTTACAATTCAGCAAAATGGGTGCAGACCCTACATTAACATTGGGAATTGGCACTCAGTATGATTGTGTGCAGTGGCGTATAAAAAACACATTACTTTGAGTGGATAAAATATTTAAGCGGGCTATCTGCAACTGGACAAATTGCAAATGATTAAAAAAAATAAACATTTTTTACTCGGCATGCATTTCATTTCTATAATGGCTGTAATTGTGCCTCACACAAGGCTATTGGTAAAGGTAAAGTGTTTAATTTGTGTTCTCCTCAGTCATTAGAAAATTTAAGCATTTGCTTGGATCCTATGGACTGAAGGTGAGCACCAAATTAATGAAGGCCATATCCAGCTGTGCTCCTATCTTGAGGCAAATTATGCATATTTTTATGAGAAAGAAGCAGTAATTGAATCTCCCTGGATTAAATTTTATGTGGCCATAAACCTACTATTAGTCCAGCAGCTATATTTAATAATTTCTCAATGATGGTTCCATCCCTTAGCTGCTTTTTTGTTGTTCTTTTGCCCCTTCTTCCTGACACACAAATGAGAGGCACCAATTAAGTCCAAAACAATTATTTATTTATTTTATTTGTTTGGACTTGTATGCCGCCCTATCTCCCGAAGGACTCAGGGTGGCTCACATCATAAAAAACACACAATACAAAAGATTGTGAGATGATAGAACATTCCAGAAAGATGGGACTGTTTTCAGTCATGGCTCTAATTCCCCTTGGATGCTCGCTTTTAACTTACCTTTTTATCACAATGTGTTTATCCACCATTTATTATTACTAAGAATATAGGATTAATTCTCTGTCTCTGTTCAACTGTCTTAACCAAAATGAAGTCCCTGTACCTGATTTCAAACTAAGCTAAGCAAAAGGTACAGATATTTCCAGAGGTAGGATTCAAATTTTGTAACAACCAGTTTGGTGGGTGTGGCTAGGTGGGCATGGCCATGTGACTGGGTGGGCGTGGATTTTTTTTGCAGCACCCCGATTTGTGCTATCTCTCCTGTTTGACTCCTCTGACACCAAGCTTAGAACTACGTGATGCTGTCAAAGAGGGGTGTATTGTTAGAGAGAATCAGATAGTAGTCATCCAAGTTTAAGTGAAGCATTGGTTTGCTTCCATATTGTATTTCAGGGGCAAAAACAAAATTAATGAACACACAATTATTTTTAGCAGACAAGCAAAAATATAAGACAACTTTTCCTAAGCAAAGCTGTCATACCTCCCATGGCTGGGGATTTATGGAATAATTACCTATTTATTTTCAGAGCAAAAGACTGGGGAACCTTCACATAAGCAAATGCACAGACAAAAATGAAAAATATGAGAAGAAATTTATAAGGAACATATATGATAAACTGGATGTATCCTTTGGTAGGCCCCAAACCAAGAATGATAGATGGCAATTTTTCTAAGCTTGATCTCCTTATTGTTTCAAAGTCTTGACAGACTGAGGACTCTATTATCTGCATTCTACAATATACTCTGTGAACTGTTAGGGAGGAGCTGTCTTCACCATCTTTTTCTCACACATAATATCTGACTGAGTTGTCTCTTACTCCCCAGGAATGCACTCCCTTCCCCCTGGTGATCCACCTCCTGACTACATTCCATCACACTTTTCTTTAAATAGAAAATTCTGCTTGAATGAGTCATGTTCAGTTGTTTTTCATGGCTCCCTTTTTCTTGCATGCAGCAGTTGTTGTATATTTGCAGCTTGGGGAGATCCTGTGGGGCTGTCAATATAAATTGGATACATTGGTAAATGGTAGCAAGAGATTTTTTGGAATTAATAACATGGCTTGTCATGTCAAACCTTGGTTTGGACTGGAGTGATGGCATCTTTGTTTCAAAGGTACACTGTTATTCTGAATTTGATGCTGGTAGAACTCTTAGATAAGGGTGTTACAACTGTCTTAGAATGCATTAGGAAACTCAGCTGATATCAGGGCATACTGAGGGGTCTTTAGAAGATCCAGTAGCTCAGTTATCACCTGATTTAAATGGGGGTCCTCTTGGCTCACAATAAATTCTTGGTAATATTAGAAAGGATTGATAACAATCATCAATATGTGGGGGTGGGGGGTTGAGTAAAGGCATTTAACTGGAGCAGGACTGGAAAACTTAAATATCCTTTATTTTTAAAAATGTAAAAAAAAATTGACTCCAACCATAATTCTGGTCAGAATCAGTTCCAAAGAACTGTGGCAGGTGGGGAAAAATTCTCACAGGGGACATGACTATTCTGGAATGTGAGGGAATCACTGGACCTTGCCTTGGTTTGAATCCAACATGATGTGGGAAATGACCAGGCTGAGCCAAAGGAGGGGTCAAACATGTCAAGCCTAGCCCACCTTGAATTCCTTTCTTAACTGCCATGCACTCCCTTAATGATCACTTGGCCAGATTCTTGCAGATAGCTAAGCTTGCAATAAATCTTTATACTCATTTGAACTGTCTGAATCTCCTGATTTCCCTGGCGCTTGACACATACTATCAAGCACAGGAAATCAGGAATCCAGCCAGTTCAAATGAACATATATGTTTATTGTATGGTAAAGTTCTTTACAAGAATCTGAACTACTAACAGTCAAAGCAATTTGGCGGTAGATAAGAATCAACAGAATTCAAGGTGGGCAGGACCTAGATCTCTTGTAGGTGCAAAGGGACTCAAGAAAGATGTGGCGTTTGACCCCACCTGGGCTCAGCTTGGTCATCTCATATTCATACAAATTCATGAGCTACCAGCAGTTTTTTTCAAATGGATGACATTGTGTCAATTTATTTGAGGATCTTTCAGAACTATCTAGCAGTTTAATGGCATGTGATAAAAGAAGTAGGAATAAAATAAAGGAGGGCAAAACCAGCAGCATTCTGAACCCAAATCAAAGGGTGAAGTCTGGGGTTACCAAGCCACCAGGTTGTTACAATAATCCAAACACAACATAATTAGATCATGAACTAACTGCTTAGCCATTTTTGTAATGAGGAACAAGCTATTCATCCTGCAATCAATCATTAAGGGAATGAGGTAAAAGTTACGTTTAGTTTCTTCTTGAACTGCTGCCATCACATGGATGTTTTGTTACTTTCTGTCCCTGTTATTTTTAAAAATTTTATATTTTATTTCAGATTTTTAAATCTAAAATTCTATCTAAAATGTGTTAGTACTGTACACATTTTTTAAAAGAAGTGTTTTTAAGGCATATGGGAATATATATGAAACATATAGAACTAACATATCTGGGCTGAAAAAAATCTGAATGATCACTAGATTGGAGCAACATCAAACAGAAAACTGCTTGTAGCCCATTTAGTGATTGTCCAGTTTGTCACAGCCCAGATACAAAATGTTTATCTGAATTATTAGAGAAGCAGTGTCTTTTGCACTGCAATATGATATGCAAGCCTGAAAAAAGACTGCTTTAATGATACCAAAATGAAGTGCTTAATAAACTCTGACTCTTTAAAGTGATTTGCATAACCCTATAAAATATTTTGCTGGTTCGGGGTAAGTTTGCACCGAATATTCTCAAAAAAAAAGTGTGGAGGTGAAAAAGTGTTTATCTTGTTTTTTTTCTTCTAGGTCCTAAATAACATTGATAAATGAAAGTGCAAGAAGTAAGATGAAGTGAACGCTTGAAACAGAAAGCTTGTAGAAGCTTTGTTGAGGTAATGACAGCTGGGCTTTGAGGGACATTCTCCTATATGGGAATGTAAAAATGCACATGCATTTCTACAGAGTGTCTAAGATCTGTAGTTTCTGTTATGTATGCAGGTTTGAATGTCATTGGTTTAGTTTGAACTGTTCTTGTAAAATGTCAGAAATGATTGGTTTAAAAAGTGCGGGAAAATCCTGCACTCTGATTGGCTGGCAACTGTGGCTGCTGGCTATAAGTAGCAGCCGCAGCCCAGCCAAATCAGGTCTGTTATGAGCTGTAGAAACTAATAAACTCTTCACTGAAGCACTCCGCGTCTGACTCTTCATGCAAACTTAACAGTTTCTTTCTTAGTCATACTGAATCCTGACATGTTTTCTTCAGTGCCTGCACTTGTTTGCTCTGACCTTGAATCATGTATTAGATCTGCTATGCTCATCCCTGTGGTGTGGCAAACTGGTATATTTGATTCTGACAGATGTCGACCTGGTTTTTATTTGACACATGTTACAATTTCCCTCAGATCCATTAGTGCTTCACTGCTGCTTTCAACCATAAAACAGGATGGATGGATGGATGGATGGATGGATGGATGGATGGATGGATGGTCAAACAAATAGGACTGATTTATAAAACTATAAAATAGACAGTTTCTGTCAGAGTTCTCTGGAAGAAATTCTGTGGAAGTAATTCATAATATTCACTTCCAATGAAAAATGGTTAATTCCTAAATGTTTTACCAGTTTGGATCTTGATTATAATAGTTGTGACCCATAAAAGCTCTCCCTTTGGGCAACAGCTCAATTTCATAAATTCCAGCTAAAATATCACTTCTGAACTTTCAACAGATAAAGGTGGTATTTCAAAAGAAATCACTTTATTATTTTTTAACTTGTTTTTATTTTACTATTTTAAGACTTCTTAAATAAGCTGTGTAGAAAGATGTATGTAATTGGATCTTGTGGATGAAATGAGTAGCTGTAGCAGTAATTAATATCATTACTACTTTGCAATTATTGTGATCCTTCATACCCTTTTCCCTTGAGTGTGTCCCTTCCAGCAATTTGCAGTGGAGAATTTACCTTTCTTTCTGAACAGCAGACTGTCTTCTCTATTTTTGCATATTATGATTGAAGAAATGTGCATGCAAATATCAGTGACAAAAAAGTGTCAGACAACTCCAACCCTGAATGAAAAGCATGGATCTGTGAAAGAAAGATACCATATTGTAAGGAGTACACCTCTTTTCAAAATGATACGTGTCAATGAATGCCTTTGAAGTGGAAGAGAGGATAAGTGGACTCTCTCTAAGGCTAATCAAAAGAGGAACAAATCCTGCCAAAACTATCTGTGGCTCATAGGAATTTAATGAAAGTTTTCATTAAGAAGAGTTATGGTTCCCCTTGATGATTTTAATTTAATTTGCTTTCATCTGAAAGATTAAATTGCAGCAGGAGTTTGAGTTAGTTGATCACCAGAGACTCAATCCAAGAGAATTGCAAAGAAAGAAATTGGTCACAAGATGAGACTCAGTTCCACAGAGTCCAACTGAGATCTCTAAAAGCCAGACAGAATCTTCAAAGACTAGTCTAGGCTAAGTTTCTGTTCAGCCTTAATCAGCCATTTTCTGTAACAGTACCGGCCTGGAGAATAGTGAAGCTGTTCTTTAGTTACTCACAAGGGAAATAATACTGAGATTTTTGCCTTAAAAACTTCTCATCTGGCTCAGAGTTGTCTAAGAGTCAATACAACAGAAAATATTTGCACACAGTAACCTCTCTGCTAGAAAGTCCCCCAAAACTAATTTTGATTAATATTATTGCATGCAATCTGTGAATTCCTATCATACATACTTGCATTTCACTCATCATTTCCTTTCTGTCTAAACACTGCAGACTCCTGTAGAAGAAGGGGCCTTGGTGGCTCAGGCTGTTAATTGCCTGCACTTAAGTTCCAGCTGCCTACAACTGCTGTAGGCTCAAATCCCACCAGGCTCAAGGTTGACTCAGCCTTCCATCCTCTCGGGGTAGATAAATTGAGGACCCAAGATTGTTGGGGGCAATTAGCTGACCTTGTAAAAATGCCGCTTAGTAATAAGCAGGCATGTACAATGGAATGAAGGCTATTGCTGAGCACACTGGGTTGTATCCCAAAAATTGTAAGCTGCCCTGAGTCTTCGGAGAAGGGCGGCATATAAATGTAATTTAAAAAAAAAAAGAATCATTGCTTTCTGATAAAAATGAAAAATAGTTGAAAGCAAACCTTTTTATAAATGGGATTGTGATCTCTAAAAGTAATCATGTTAATTGCATCTTGTTAATTTCATTATACTTGTTCTTGCCATGTCAGTTCTTTGTACTATCTTAGTTCACTTTTTAAAATGTTATTCTTGATATCAGGGACTAAGAATCTCCAGTTTTACCTCTCTCCTTGATCATTCTGAGCAAGACACTCCTAGCTGAAATAACGTCAACAGGTGGTTCTTCTGAGGAAAATTTGGAGGAGGGAGGAACTATGTATGTCACACTGAATCCCTGAATGAACGGTTGGCATAAATCTGATGGATGGATGGGTGGGTGGGTGGGTGGATGGATGGATGGATGGATGGATGGATGGATGGATGGATGGATGGATAGTGATGTACTAATACCACTCTATAAAACCTAAGTAAGACCACACCTAGAGTACTGCATCCAGTTTTGGTCACCACACTATAAAAAAGATGTTCAGATTCTAGAAAAAGTACAGAGAAGAACAACCAGGTTGATTAGGGAACTGGAGACAAACGTATGAAGAACTGTTACAGGAACTGAGCATGGCTAGTCTAGTGAAGAGAAGGACCAGGAGAGACATGATAGCAGTGTTCCAATGTTTGAGGGGCTGCTGCAGAATGGAAGGGGTCAAGCTATTTTCTAAAGCACCCAAAGGCCATACAAGGAATAATGGATGGAAACTGAACAAGGAGAGATTTGACCTGGAAATAAGGAGAAACTTTCTGACAATGAGAACAATCAACCAATGGAACAGCTTGCCCTCGGAAGTTGTGGGAGCGCCATCACTTGAGACTTTCAAAAAGAGATTGGACTCCCAGATGTCAGAAATGGTATAGGGTCTCCTGCTTGGACAGGGGGTTGGAGCAGTTGACCTACAAGGTCCCTTCCAACTCTGATTGTCTGTTATCTGTTATTTAGGTGGATAGATGGATAGATGGAGTTGAGGCTAGTTGAGAATATATCCTAGGAACCCTTTGGTTCAAATCTCATTTCAGGTTGACCATATTAGGTGCTGTAGGGTAAAATTGGAAGACTTAATTTGCACCTCTGGGGATATAATTTGTACCCCAATATGAGATTTATGAAAAAAAGATATATTTGCAAATTTAGTGAAATTATTTAACAGGCTGCTCTGTAAACAAAGCAATCAGAAATATGTAATCACAGCCACATCTGAAGTCAAAAGGCACTAACAAAATAAGTGAAACATTAACTGCAAAAATTCACACTAGCTGCAAGTGTGTATCAGACAAGTAGGAATTGTCTGATTCCATTTAGCACAGGCGACCCAAGTAACAATAACTGGTAACAAGTAAATAATAAAAACTTAAAAGCAGATATTAAGGTCCTTTGTTTAAGTGAAGCCTATGCTGTGTAAAACAGTAATTTAATCTATCCTTTGATTAATATTTTAGTATGCATAAATTAACTCAATCAGTAAAGGTAACATCAGTCATGACTGTGATAACCTATTATACTGTTCCTAATTAAATGTAATTGCAAAGTCCAGTAACCAATCAAATTGAAGTAATGATTTTCATAAGCCTATAATGAGGGTTTGTAACCGTCACTTTTTTCATACATTGCCTGCTGCCTTCCAGGACCATGTCTGTCAATAAATCAGTTTATGCTTCAGTGTTACTGTGTTCTGCCTCTTGTTCAAACATACCATATAATGGAATTCTTTCTCTTTCAGTGACCTTAAATCTACTAAGAATTCTAAATCAAAAGAGTCGCTTTGGATAGTAAGATGATCAGCATATAAATTTAATAAAAAAATGAACCACTAGTTCAGGGGTGGGATTCTACCGATTCTGCCCAGTTTGGCTGAACTGGTAGCTTCGGAGAACATCTGGGAGCCAACCGGTTCACTCCAACAATCAGCTGTTAGGCCTGCCCACTTGCCCTGGCTCCATAGTGACCTTTATTTCCTGCTTTTCAACCTCAGCTGCATCATGCGGCACAGTGGATTGCCGCACATCAGCTGTTGAAGACACAGGGGAGTGCAGGAGAAGGTCAGTAGGAAAGCCTTTGCACATGGGTGAATTGCGCATTTGCCATGCATGCACGCAAGGCATGCGCATGCATGCGCACAAAGCATGCCCACTAAGCCACACCCACCGAACCAGTGGTAAAACAATTTGAATCCCACCATTGCACTAATTGTTGAAGCTTAATAACTCATATATAACCAGACTTTGTGGTCAAACTGTACAGGAACTCCTGACTTAACAACCTACATTCAGTCACTCTTTAAAATTACAATGGTGCTGAATGAATGATAACGATAAGTGGTCTTTTAAGATATAGCAGTTGCAATCACATAATAAAAATTTGGGTGGTTATCAATCAGCCCAGATTTATAACCATAACATGCACTTCAACTTCTCCCCCAGCTCCCCAATGCTGCCCTTCTGACCACCTGCACTCTGCTGCTGCCACCTACCCCTGCCAGCCCTGGCTGACCTTTGCCATCTTCTCCCTTCTGCTGCTGTCCTGTATTCCAAGTGCTGGGTGAGGGCATAGTCTTGGGATGTCCATAACAAGGATGGCAGAGACTTGTTTGCCAAAGGAAGCTTCCTGGACCTTGTTGGGGAGGAGCCAGTGGAGGAGGCAGAACATTGGTCCAGGCAGTGATTCCTCTGGTGGAGGGGATAGCTGAGATGAAGCAAAAGCAAGCATGGCAGGACAGAAGTCTTCATGTGCCAAATGTTAAGTTGGGATTGTTATGTATACAGGTTTGAATGTCATTGGTTAAGTTTGAACTGTTCTTGTAAAATATCAGAAATGATTGGTTTAAAAGTGTGGGAAAACCCTGCACTCTGATTGGCTGGCAACTGCGGATGCTGGCTATAAGTAGCAGCCGTAGCCCAGCCAAGTTGGGTCCATTCGAGCTGTAGTCACTAATAAACTCTTCACTGAAGCACTCCGTGTCTGACTCTTCATGCAAACTTAACAGGGATTAAGTGTTTTTTCTGGTGAAACTGGTCTGTCAAGGCAACCTGGTCTACCCAAATATGGGATGCTTCCACTTTCACCTTTAGCTCCTTCACAGGCAGTCACTTTTGCAACAAACTATTTTTGTGTTTAATTTATATTTACCAACAAAGAAATAAAGGGAGACTAGTATAGATCTGTTTCAAGCTATTTAACTCTTGTCAACTAGCCATACCCTTCTGGGATTCAAACCCAGGCTACTTACATATTAGCAATAGCAATAGCACTTAGACTTTATACCACTTCACAGTGCTTTTACAGCCCTCTCTAAATGGTTTACAGAGTCAGCAGATTGCCCTTAACAGTCTGGATCCTCATTTTACCAACCTTGGAAGGATGGAGGGCTGAGTCAACCTTGAGCCTGGTGAGATTTGAACTGCCAAATTGCAGGCAGCTGGAAGTCAGCAGAAGTAGCCTGCAGTACTGCATTCTAACCACTGTGCCACCGCGGCTCAGCCATACATATTTAAAATATATCTTCCTATTAGGTAGATATATTAACCTCCCCTCACAGGCTATCCTTGCTTTATCAGCTATACCAGGGGAGAGATTAAGTGTTTTTTTCCGGTGAGACCAGCCTATCAGGGCAACCCGGTCTACCCAAATATGGGATAGAGCATACTGCTTCCACTTTTGCCTTTTCAGCCCCAATCCAGTGGGTGATGTAATTGGGATGTAGGAAAAACATGTGGCCCTCTAGGCAGAATGGTCACAGGCTAGAGATGACAAGTGTTACCATCCAAGAGCAACTAGCAGGTGCAATGTGACAACTCACTGCAGATAACTCACCACAGGACAACTCGCCAAAGGACAAACTTGCTGCAGGACAATTCATCAAACTCCTATATACAAGTTCTTCCTTTCACTCCTGTGCAATTAGGATAAATGTATGATGAAAACAAGAGAGAGCTGAAGCACAGGGGGAAAATGCTATCAAGCCAAAGGGATTTTTTTTCAATCATTCAAGCAAGTCACCTTCCTCTCATCAATGCAAATTCTAGATTGTGCCACAGCTAGTCCTTTCCAAGAAGTTGGAAAATAACTGTTCTGTCTGAGGATAATGATGAAAGAAGCATGTTCAGCCTCTCTATTTAATGCCATTGTCAGCCTCACTAGCTAGTTGTATAAAGAGGAAATCAGAGGGTACTGAAAACAGCCTCAGTTGCCTGCCTATTGGGAGTGTCTGTGTTTATACTGAATGAGGTTCGATACAATGGAGAGTTCCCTTGAGTCCCTTTCATTGTGACAGTGATCTTGGGAAGTATATTACTCCCAAAATGTTCTGTGCTGCTATGGCTTGTGCTGTGTATGCCAGAAATGAACAGCATATGGCTCAAAAGCTGCCTGGGTTTTGCCTAGCAGATGTCTCAGGTGTAGCTTGAATGGAGAAAAAAATGTGAGTGTCACTTTCCACACCTTTTCCTTTGGCTGGCTAATTGCTATTTAATAAATAATTATTTATTGACTTCCAGTATGTTCCTCGTCGGAGTTGGAGTGGAATCCGCGATCGTGCGCGGTTTCACCCGAGCTCACTTGCTGGAGGGTCCCAATCGGGACCAGAACCACCCTGGTGGGGTGGTGAAGAAGGGGGAAATTGCCTGGAGGGTTGAGGGGGGTCACAACTCCCCTCCCTGACAGGAAAATCCCTCCCAAAGGCAAGCTGCAGCGGTGGTCCTAAAATGGCCACCACGAAGACAAAGAACACTCTGGGAAACTAAGTTTTGTGCTGGAGCAGAGAAGTAGTGAGCAGAGTGTGAACCAGGCAAAGGACATCACTTTTGAGGTACCCCAGTATTAAAATAAAGGGCTGTCTTGGAGGGAAATGTGTGGAAGTGGCGACCAGAGAAAGTGAGAAAGAAATTGGATCTTATAAAATTGGATTGGATTAATTTGGAGGAGAAAATTTAAAGGAAAATACTTTAACACAACAAAGGTTTAGAAATTAAACTGGATAACTATTGAATTATGGGCACTTAAATGTCATAATTAAATGCTGAAATTGAGTGTGTTGAAAAGAAAAGAAATAATAGTTAATGATTGAAATTAGTGAATTTAATAAAAGTATTATATTCAATAAAGAAAGTTAAAGGTAAAAAGACTCAAGAGTGCCACCTGATGGTATAGGAAAACTTCAGTACATTTTTAAAAGTGTCTGGTCTTCTCAAGAGTTTGGATTTTGGAACTTAAAAGAAAATAAAAGAAACTTTATTATTGTTATAGAACCATCCGAACAAAGACTCAAGAGTATGGATTGTTGAAAATAAATTCAAAAGATATTGGCTGAAATAATATACTGGACTCTGGGATTGAATATATCTATTAAAGAAGAGGATTTTAACTATTAAGGAAGAGGAAAGAAAAGGAAAAAAGGAGAAGATATAATGGAGAAACTATTTGTTGATATAAGATTGGACATACAAGAGTCAAGATTGGATTTGCAAGATATAAGGGACATGATAAAAATTAAACTTGAAATGTGCAATTATGTATTACAGAAATCGGAAATGGTGACTTAGCATACACAAGAACAAAATAAACCAGAGGGGGGGGGGAGTTCTACAAAGAAGAAGCCAACATTGAAGGACAAAACGAACAACAATTATTTAAGCAGGGGGGAAGGAATTAGAATTAAAAATTTGTGGTCTGATGAGATGATAAAAGGGAGAATGGTTTGGAAAATGGATAAAGGGAGAGGGAAAAAGCAGAAAAAGGAAGGGCAAAAGAAAAATCAAAAGAGGAGAGAGAAAAGTTTAATAACTGGAATGAGAAATGGAGGGAATAAGGGAATTAGAGAAAGGACCAGAAAACAAAGAGGAATAGGAAACAAACAAGGATGAAAAGAAAGTACATTGTCCAAAGAGTGAAAGATAATGGGTGGAAAAAAAGGATAAGGAAGGAGATTCCACAAGGTAATATGTTGTGATGTATAAGAATATATTGAAAATAGTATTTTGTAATGTATAGATGATTCATAAGGTGTTTGAGAAAATATAATGCGGAATCTGAGAAAAATATATTTATTTGTGTTATATACTAGATATTGATATTAAGGTAGAATGAAGGTGGTTAGCTCAAATTATTAACCAGAGGGGACAATTATATTTACAGATAAGGATTGATAAAATGACAAATGTGACAGAAAAAAGTAGTATGAGAAATGACAACAGAAATGAGATGAGAATTTTAGATAACATTGTAAATAAGATATGAGAATGTATTAATATAACATGAATTGGAATTGGATAAGATAAGCTTAATATTTAACAATAATAAGGATGATGCAATATGAAACTAAACAAATATAATGAACAGCTAACTATGGTCATGTTTGTATTGAGATGTGAAACCTGGAACCACACTGCTTGCCAAATGAGAATTTTTTATTTTAAAAAATAAAATAAAAGCAGGGAGAAAATTGAATAATGGAATTACTAGGTATATTTAGCTGATATGGTGGTAGGCATTTGGAAAGAGTTTTAAAAGGTTGAAAATAAGCATTGAAGGATTATGAATTAATGTGAAATATATGCATTGAGAGATATGATTGATATTATTAATTTTGCTTATACTAAAATGTATGATATATTGATGCCACACTATTAATGTATTGTTGTATGTATGCAGATTCAAATAAATTTTTTTGGGGAAAAATAATTTATTAAATTATTAAAGTTCTCAGCTGCTGAGAACTTCAAATGGAACCCCAGTCAACAAATTCTGCAAATATGAAATGCTTCTTCAACAGCTGAAGCCAAGCAACTGAGGCCACTACGGCTGGCATACCAAATTAAGCTCCCACCTGGAAAGTCAAGGCAAAAGTATCATCAGACATGAAATATTGCAAGAATGTGTGAAACAAGAAAAGTCATGCAGATTTCTGTCAAAAGAACAGTCTCTGTAAGCAAAATGTAAACTCCAGTGAATGAAAGACAGAAAGCTAAGATTACAATATAGCACTCGAAGGGGCTTTAAATAGGTTTCTGTTCCACCAAATTCTGCCACTTCGAAGAGAGAAATATGATATAGAGCAGGGGTGTCAAACTCAAAGCCCACAGGCTGGATCTGGCCCGCAAGGTGCTTAAATACTGCCCGTGGGGCCAGCCTGTTACTAAAAGGATCCGTTCATAGTGCCTCTGGTGGCTAAAACGGGTTGCGTGCGGGGTGGGCATGCCTCATTTTCACCCTCCATGGCCTCCTGCAGCACTCTGCTGGCTGAAAATGACCTGAAAAACACCCCAAAAATGGCCCCCCAAAATGGACCAAAAACCTGGCCAAACACGGGCTGAAAAACAGGCTGAAAATGGACTGAAAAACTACCTGAAAATGGGCCAAAAATGGGCCAAAAACAGACCCCCACACCCTGTTTTGGCCAGCAGGGTGCTGCAGGAGGCATCTACCTCCCCCACCTCCACCAGCCCATGGAGAACTACAGTGCTGATCTGGCCCTTGAAGAAATCCAGTTTGACACCCCTGATATAAGGAGTGTTTATACAGCCATTTTCCAAGTTGTAATGCTGCACAAGGGTCTTATGCTGGTATTCTTCCCTTCCATATTGCTGACTAGCAGCCTCTCCAGCTGCTAATAGGGAAGCAAAAAAAAACTTAGCATCTATTCATTGGTCATCTTGCATTTGTCTTTCATTGTGAGGGGTAATGTTAAGAGCAACAAGCAGCAACTTGTACATCTGTCCCTTGTTATGGCTGCAAGTGATGGGGATGGCGACTGCAGCAGAGGGTAATGAGTTGGGATTTCCTGCCACTGGGGAACCTCCTGCCTCATAACTTCAGAAGAAAACTGTATTTGCAAAACTCTGTTCCACGATAGCTGGAACTAGGGTTTCCAAGGCTTATCCAGTCTCCCAAATAGGAAGGGACCCCTCTACGAAATAGGAGGAAGAAAGCTATCTCCTCCCACCAAAGCTACCTAATCGCAAAACCATTCATATCTTTGTTTGTTTGTAAATTTTATTGGGTGCCCATCTTACCACAGGGTAACTCTGGGCAGTTTACAATCTGTATGTGTATATACATGTTAATACATGTTAATACCAATCACTAAAATCCAACTAAAGATGAGGAGGGCAGGGGCAGAGGGAGAAATTGGGATTTTTTTTTTAAAATAAAATTTTAATAGAGTTAAAATCCTTCTGAGAACTGTGGCAAACACATACATAGGGCATAACCTGATATCACTGTCTCATAGTTTATGGCCAATGATATTTAAATATCAATTCAGGTAGTTCTCAAGGGCATCGTCTAAAAATTGTCACAAAGAGATAAATTTCCTCCTTCCCTAGAACATTATTATATATGATATTCCATTTGAAATACTTTTACTGAAGCATTTAAACTTTATCTAAAACAAAAATGATCCTTCATGTCAATCTTTCTCAACAATAAAAATGGTTAGACTGTAAATTATAATTTCTATAATTCATGCCCATGGGCCATACCAAGAACAGTTGGGAGATATAGTTCAAAACATCTGGAGGCTACTATACTGGAGAAGTCTCCCTTAAACTAACAAATCTTTATATTTTAATAGATTTTGTTTCTGAAGTTATTTGTTATCCCACCATTTTTCACCACTTCAACAGTCAAGATAGGGTAGAATCATCTGGGATTCTTGTAAGCCCAGAATGCAACCCTTAGTTGTGCTGTAGAATAATTCTTTCTACATCTAGTATGGGAAGTCTATGAAGACCAAATAACCCTGAGCAAGAACAATTCTCACTTGAAAGTAAATAGTAAGAGAGCAGTTTGCTGATGACTTTTCATTCTTATGGATTTCCCAGGGATCAGCAGGTACCTATTAGGAAAGAAAGAAATCTAAGTTGCCACAACCACAAGTTGTGGGTGACATTTTCTATAATGTAGGAAGCCTACTTACAGTAGATAACTTTCAAGATAGAATGTGTTGCTAGATAAGGAATGTTAGATTTGATTTTATTCCTATCCTTATCCTTTATTCCTTATCCGTCACATTTCTAAAGCCTTATTCCTTTCTTTAAACTTGACACACATCTAAGATTTTTCTATGTTTCCTAATAAGTTGTAGATATTATTTTAAACAGATTTTGGTGTGAATTTGTGAGTTTTCTGTTATTTTTTTCCTTCTATCTAGTAGCTGTCTGGTTTTTTTACAGTCCAGAAATATGACTCTAGCTAATTCAAGAACAGAAGACCGTCAGAAGAACAGCAAGAGTAGCAAACGTTTTTCCACCTATATTGGAAAATCTGGGGTGGATTTCTTTATCAAAAAGAAAAAAAAACTTTTTTGTTTAAACTCAAAATGGCACTGTTTATTTTTCCAGATTGGGCTCAACAGGTGACATATTCTCCAACTTGATCTGCAAGAATTAACAGGTAGAATAATATGATGCTAACTTCTCTAGATAAAAACATGGCAACAAAAAACATTTAAGCTATTATCATTAAATATGGTTATCTCACATTTCTGAGAGAATTCTTAAGGCAACAATTAAAGAGTAAAATTGTACCCTTAAATCCTTTTAAAATGATGAATTTTGAGGAAAAAATCCTTTTAAAATGACCCTAACATTAAGGTACAGTAAACTGGCACCTGTGATGTACCAGGGTGGGATACAAAATAAACACAGTCACAAAAAACAGGTGAAGCCCCTTTTATTCCTTCACTTTGCTTCCAAGCTCCAAATATCCTTGGCTGGAGACAAAAAATTCTCACACAAGCAGTTACAAGGATGAAATGCCATTTAAATTATAAAGAGTAAAAAACAACACAAACCAGGCAAGATAAGGGCTTGAAGATGTCCACAGATATCAGAACACACACTGGGAAGGATGCCAAACTCAGAGAGGAACAACAAACTAGAGATTTTTCCTCACTTTCTTTCCAGCACTCGCCCATACACATGTCCGTCCTCTTATCCAGTTGTCACAGCTGCAGCCCATAAAGAGGATCAAGGCCCTCTCCTCCCCAATACACAACATCTCCCCCTTACCCTCTCCTCCCTCTGCGTGCCCTAGGATGGAGAGGGTATGGGCCTGGGTCCTCCTCTGACTGCCCAACCGGCTTCTGCCCTTCCCCAGCCTCCTCCACAACCTCTGGAGCCACACTTCCACTCCCTGTTGGCTGTTCCTCCTCTCCCTCATAGTCAGTCTCCACCAGGGGCATGACAGTACCTGATGCCAGTTATACTTAATCTTAACTATGCATTCAGCCACAATTAGTCCAATTATCTTTTTAAAAATCCCTTTTCAAGCAAAATTGGAAATTTAGCATTTAGAATAGTCACTACAATTGAGCTAGCCAGTTATATAACCATTTCAATAATAAATACATTTTTTTAAATGATAACCATTGCCTAATCGCCTATGAATTTTCAGAGTTGAAGTCCCAACATATATAGACGATATACAGTATACAGCCATCAAAAAATAAATCTCTCAAGTTTTAAGTTTGGAGTTTCATTGTTTTACTTTGGTTTTGCTTTTCAAAAAAAAATCATTGTTAAATTGAAAGCATGGGAAAATAAATGAAGCTTGTACAATGGTCTTTCAAGCATTTCTGCTGTTAAGCTCCAACAGTTTTCAATTAATGGGAAAAAATGTCACTGTTAATGTTGGAGTGCCATCTAGTGGGAATGGTTCACTGAAGTAACTATGCTCCATAGGAATGCTTTCAAAACAAATTAAAAAGTTTTTAGAGCTATGCCATGCCTGAATATAAGCTTCCTTGGAAAATAAAAAAAAATGATGAAATGTTACAGCCCAGTGCTTTGCTTGAAAGTCCACCAATTTTCTGGGAAAACCCTCAAGTTAAACAGGTGTGGGTAGGAATATCCTACATTCAATTTAGAATGAACTGACAAATAGTATTTTGATAAATTTTGTTTGTAGCTGATCGCATGTCCAAAATTTGTGAATTGCTGGTATGACTCTCCAGCAATCATCTGCCCACTGTATCAAAAAAACTGTAGGAAATCCCATAATATATTTTATTAGATTCATGCCTGATCAACATACAAAAGATTTATGGACAGTAATATGTATTGCTGTCAGATAATTGTTTTGTTGGAACATAGCTGTGCATTTCAAAGAACAGGAAGTTGCTGCTCCAAGTGCTATGGTATAGAATAACATACATTTTCAGAGCTAGAGAGAGGCAACCATTTGTTGTCCCTGACAATTGGATGTTACCTGATACCAGTTATACTTAATATTAACTGTTATGTATGTAGGTTTGAAGTCATTGGTTTAGTTTGAACTGTTCTTGTAAAATGTTGGAAATGATTGGTTTAAAAAGTGCGGGAAAACCCTGCACTCTGATTGACTGGCAACTGCGGCTGCTGGCTATAAGTAGCAGCCGCAGCCCAGCCAAATTGGGTCCGTTCTGAGTTGTAGTAACTAATAAACTAAGAGCTTGAAGCACTCGCGTTCTCTTCATGCAAACTTAACACTGGCGAGCAGGATGGGATTCCCCTGAAGAAGATGGCAATGCAGAACAGAAGGACGCCACAAGTATCGCGGCCTCTTAAGAGACACGAAGTTTTACGCTGCATCGGGGAGTTAAAAACGAAACGACTTTGGCAAGTTTAAGAGACATTGGGGTGCATGCAATTTAACGAAGAGGCCATGCATCGATTTGTTCTGGCCTTAAAGACAAGGTGCTACAGAGCAAGTTATTACTGAAACCTAAGATCACGCTGAAGGAAGCAATAGAAGAGGCCTCTTCAGCAGAAGCTACCAACCTCAGCAGCAGCCATGAAGAAAATCAACAAGGCCTCAAGCCATCCTGATGTGTCCACAACAACTCATTGTGAGCAAATAGATTCTGAGTCAGACTGTAGTGAGGTGGAGGAAGGAATTTACAGACTCAGAATGGAGCGGAAAAAGAAAGACCTGGGAAGAAAGAGGCAAGATTTCTACTGCAGAGGTTGTGGGGAAGCCACCCCGACTGAATGAAGTTTTTAGACACCATTTGCCTCTTGTGATAAAAGAGGACACCTAGCAAGAGTCTGCAAATCATCCAGAACTCCACCCAACAGAAGAAAGTTTGCTACAAGCAAACACAAAGAATTCAGCCCAACAATCTCAGTGAGAAAATGGGGTGCAGCAGAAGCAAATGGGAAGAATGAAACTCATCAAACAGTAACTATTGTCATTCATCACCTTTAAGAAGCAGAAAAGTGCATGTCAAGGTACTTATTGAAGGAAGGCCTTGCCAAATGGAAGTGGACTCAGGCTCATACCTATCTATGGTGTCATGGGACACTATTCACAACTTCTTGACATCCAGAAGAAGCACTTCAAGAAGCAAGCATTGACTCTTAAAGACTACCAAGGAACAAGATTCCAGTAGTTGGAACAAGAGAATTCAACGTGAAATTCAAGGCCACACCAACGCCTACCACTGACCATCATGGACAAGGACTGCCCAAGTCTGCTGGGCCTTGAGTGGTTCAACCCGTGGGCATCGAGGTGACTGGCATCAATCACGTGAGCAACACTGAGTGGGAAGAGGCCTTGAAGTCTGAGTTTCCAGAGGTCTTCAGCAGATTAGGCAAGTACTTGGGGACCCCACATTTAACCTAGATCCCAAGGTACAACCAATCCGTTTAAAACCCAGAAGGGTCCCATTTGCCTTAAAGGAAAAATTGATGCACAATTAGATAAACTAATAGCCCAAGGTTTTAGAGCCCACTGATCACTCCAGGTGGGAGACACCCATAGTCATACCAGTCAAGGCTGATGGGTCTGTGAGAATCTGTGGAGATATAAGGGACATTGAACCATGCTACAACAGAGTGCATATCCAGTCCAGTAGGCATCATTTATTACACTCTCTTGGAGGGGCATTTTGCCAAGTTGGACCTGGCACAGGCATATCAACAATTAACAGTTGATGATGCCACTGCTGAAGCCAAACTGACCCATAGAGGTGCCTTCAAATGCAAAAGATTGCAATTTGAGTGCTGGCACCAGGCACTTCCAAAGCCTTATGGAAAGAATGTTACAAGGGTTGCCAGGGTGGTGCCTATTTTGATGATGTTTTAATTTCTGCTGAAAATGACACTCAATTACACGAGAGACTCAGGGAAGTCTTAACTAGATTTCCAAAAAGCAGGGTTAAAAGTCAAAATGAAGAAAAATGCACAAAGAAGAAAATGCACACTTAGAACAGATAAAGTGGAATTCTTAGGTTACATGATTGATAAACATGGCATCCACCTCACAGAGGCAAAGGTTCAGGCAATCAAAGAAGCCCCCAGGCCAAAATGCAAAACAGATTTGCAAGCATTCTTGGGACTCATTAACTTCTATCATATGTTTCTACCTCAAAAGGCAACCATTACAGAACCCCTACATAGGTTGCTGGACAAAAAATCTGTTTGGGTCTGGGGGAGGAAGGAACAAGCTGCATTTAACAATATCAAGAGACAAATCACATCTGATGCTGTGCTGATACAGTTCTCTGAGAACTTTCCTGTTGTTCTGACTTGTGATGCCTCCCCTTTTGGAGTGGGGTGGGTATTGAGCCACATGCTTCCCAGCGGGAGGGAAGCCCCTATTGCATTTTACTCTCACACACTTTGACTAAAGCAGAGAGAAATAACAGCCAACTGGACAAGGAAGCCTTGGCAATTGTTGCAGCTGTCAAGAAATTCCATGAGTATTTATATGGGAGAACATTTACTATTGTCACAGATCACAAACCTCTGTTAGGCATTGTGGCAGGGACAAACCAACATCGATCCTGTCACCAAGAATGCAGAGATGGACTGAATTTCTTGCTGCTTATTCATACAAACTGATCCACAGACCTGGTAAAGACATTGGGCATGCATGCTTTGAGTCGCTGCCCACTTCTGTTTCACACTTGAGGACCCTGTGAACCTGAGACTACACCTTTTTCTAGAAACTGTTGCCAAGCTTCCAGTACATGCTGCTGAAATTGCCAGAGAGACTGCCAAAGACACTTTATTGGCTCCTGTTATAGGCTGGATTAAGAAAGGTTGGCCTTTCAAGATCTACCTCAACTCGCCCAACCTTTTAAATCCAGGCAAACTGAATTATCTGTATTAAGAGGATGTATTTTGTGGGGTAACAGGGTGGTTATTCCTGCAAAACTACAAAAAGAGGTTTTGGAAATGTTACATGAGGGTCATCCGGGAATTGTCAGAATGAAGGGATTGGCCAGGAGTTATGTATGGTGGCCAGGTATTGACAAAATGGTTGAAAACTGGGTTGCATCTTGTCCCAACTGTCAGGTAGTCAGGCCTGCCCCACCTCTCACCCCCACACAGGAATGGGAATGTCCTGGGCCCATGGTCCAGGATTCACATTGATTTTGCTGGCCCTACCAGAGGGCACATTGATTTTACCAGAGGGTAGACTTTCCTTATTCCAAGTAGATGCATATTCCAAATGGCTGGAGGTTATCCCTATGGCATCCACCACAACTGAAGCTGTCATCAAACAGCTTAAAAGCTTTTGTAACTCACGGGTTACCTGATGTGCTTGTTTCTGACAATGGCCCTCAATTTACATCCAACCTTTTTGAATCATATCTAGCACAACAGGGTATCAGACATGCCTGACAGCCCCTGGGCATCCTTCGCTAACGGCCGGGCTGAACGTATGGTACGATTTACCAAGGAAAAACTTCAGCAATTGGGTCCAGGGGATATCACTGAGAGAGTTGAAAAACTTCTCAGTGTTCAGCATATCACTCCCAACCCCTCAACTAATTTAACCCCAGCTGAATTGTTGATGGGTAGGAAACTCAGGTCTCCCCTTGACCGCCTCCATCCCACTCCACGCACTTAACGCACCACTAGATTCCACTAGTAAAATTCGCACTTTCACTGTGGGTGATTCTGTTTATGCTAAGAACCTCATGGGTGAACCATTATGGATTCCTGCTGAGATAACCCAAATCACAGGCCCCAGGTCTTACAGGGTACAAACGGAGGATGGTGTCCTCTGGAGCAGGCACATTGATCAGTTAAGATCCAGATTGCTCAGGAGCATCGGTTTTGCTCTCTCTGGTTCCCATACCTACTGCCTTCTAGGGGGAAGGGGAGGATTATGAGGTAATCAGCAAGTAGAATCAACCCCATGTGTAATGAGCTAACACGACAGGAACCATCCCAAAACCTGTCACAATACCAACAACCATTTTCACAAATGGAAGATTGCACATCACTACCTGATTTAGGTGCTGACATTGGGTTGGAGATGGATTGGGGAGAGACCAGGTTGTAGCCAAACAGGTTCTACCATTACTACAAGTCCAAGTAAGGAAATGTCAGCAGACACATTTCCTCTCTCTCACAAGGTGAGAACCTTAAAACATCTGAACCATGAGGTCTCAGCATTACGTAAGAGCCCCACCTATTTAAAATACATTAGATAGGTTGGGGTTTGAGTATGGACTGAACCTAGTGGGGAGATGTGTTATGTATGTAGGTTTGAAGTCATTGGTTTAGTTTGAACTGTTCTTGTAAAATGTTGGAAATGATTGGTTTAAAAAGTGCAGGAACACTCTGATTGGCTGGCAACTGCGGCTGCTGGCTATAAGTAGCAGCAGCACCCAGCCATAAATGGTCCGTTCTGAGCTGTAGTCACTAATAAACTAAGAGCTTGAAGCACTCTGCATCTGTCTCTTCATGCAAACTTAACAGATGGGACTTGCAGTCAACATATCTAAGGTGCTGTCTTAAAATTGTGCAATTTAACGAGAGTAACTTAATAATTGTTTACCATAAAAGCACAATGTAAATTCAAGCTGCGACAATTAATTCTTGTGTTCCAACTAATTCATTAAAATATATTCAGGACTTATCACTGTCTTCTACAATTAATGCTCATTTCATCTTTAGAGAGCAGACTACTGTAATTTTCTCTGTTAATAACTTTTCCCCTCCAGCAACATTTTTCAACTGTAATTTTAGTTAAAACTAGTCATAGTTTAAAAAATGGTTTTAAACTTCTAATGTCAAGCTTTGGAATAAGGCCAGAAAATCAGTTAATGCTAGGCATAAGACTGGATGGATAATTAACACAGGTTTCTTTGGTTAATTAGTGTGCAGAGAATAGATTGCATCCCTGGAAAGGAGAGAAATTGTAGGAAATTGTTCTGAGCTGTAGTCACTAATAAACTAAGAGCTTGAAGCACTCCGCGTCTGTCTCTTCATGCAAACTTAACATTAACTATGCACTGCAGATCTCATGATTTAAATACATTGGACTAAATTTTCTATTTTCTTGCTTCCTGTTGTGGCCTGTCGGCCAACGGTCCCTCCAGCAGCTGAACTAGAGGAGGCGGCGTGGGAGTCAGGGTCAGCATCAAGGAAATGTGGGAGCTCCAAGGGGAAAGAGGGAATGGAGCTAGCAGAGAGAGAGAGAGGGAGGGGAGGGGGAGGGGGAAGGGGAGGAGAGAGAGAGGAGGAGAGAGAGAGAGGCAAAGCCTGGGCCATCCATCAGCCTTCAGATGAAACCCCCAGGTCTGGTGGTGGTTGATGAAGAAAAGGAGGAACAGCTGGGTCCAGTGCTGCTGTGCAGAAGGCAGAGGAGAGCAGTGGAAAGCCGTGGACCAATCCTGGGGAAGAAGAGCCACCGCTGCTAGACAGGCTTGGGGATAAAAGGAAGGGGGCAGAGATGAATAGGTGTGGCAGACAACTATTCATCTTTCAGCTGGATTGACTTGTTAGCCTGCGAGAGAAACTTTTTGCTAGGGCTGCCGGCATTCCTAATAAAGGAATCTTTTGCGTTCACATCAGAGGGTTTGTTGTGTTTGGGGAGCTTGGTCAGAACACTTCCTCTTTTTCTTCTTCTTCTTTTTAAAGTAACATCTTTCCTGATAAACAGTGCTTGGAGGACTCAAAAGATTTCTCAAACTTTTGGATTATTTTGCTTGGCCCTGAGTCAATATATGAATTAGAATTAGAATTCTTTATTTCCCGAGTGTGATTAGACGCACAAGGAATTTGTCTGCAGTGCATAAGGTCTCACTGTACATACAACAATAATGATAGATTATCATAGTCATTGTAAAAATACATTCATCATAAAACATTAGATACAACACTTAGTGATAGTCATGGATACTAAACAAGCAATCAACATAAACCATACTAGGATACTAATTAAACAATTTAAATCATAAGATACAAGCTATAAGCTGTAGTTATAAGAAGGTAAGGTGATAGCGAATAGGGAAGATGAGAATAATGATGGTAATACTGCCTTTCTAGATAGTTTGACAGTGTTGTGGGAATTAGTTGTTTAGCAGAGTGATGGCATGGGGGAAAAACTGTCCTTGTGTCCAGTTGTTCTGACGTGCGGTGCCCTATAGCATCATTTTGAGGGTAGAAGTTGAAACTGTTTATGTCCAGGATGCTAGGGGTCTGTAGATATTTTCACAGCCCTCTTTCTGGCTCATGTAGTATATAGGTCCTCAATGGAAGGCAAATTGGTAGCAATAGTTTTTTCTACAGTTCTAATTATTCCCAACTTTGCCGTGATTTTTTTAAAAAAATTCTATGATAAAATGCATGGCAGAAATTGAACTAGTCTGTAGAAGAGAAGGGAGTACTTGACATGAAGCTACTTGCAATCTTTACTTGCTTAATACCATCTATACTTATTATAGAAAAATCAGAAACAACTTTATGGTACTTTGAAATATATTTTGAACATGAAGCATTTGTAAAATAGTTTAATGGAGTTCTTTCATTTAGGAAATGTGTAAAGCATTTCGAATTATAACAATCTCTGTTGTTTTATAAACCATCTCCACTACAAAGCACACATGTTTAGCATAGTATTTTGTAAGCTGAATTGTTCTAAGTGTACAAAAAATGTTTCTTAGACAAAGATTCTGACCTAAACATTGATTAATGATATAGATTTTTTTCTAAATATAACAAAAAAGAGCTTTATTTAAGAAAATGCATGATAGGGATAGAGAAAACCTAACACCTCAGTAATTACAACTGCCAGGAAGTAAGCTAACATGGAAGAAAAGCAGAAGAATGTGACCCAAGATTGATATTTTCTTAGCAAAGTGACAGACAAAGAATAAATCTTTGATTCCTTATTTATAGTTCATTGTCCATTTGAGATAGTAGGTCATGAATTTCTGGAAAGTCAATATACTGGATTCACACTTCCAGTATAGCAGAGATGGTCACTCTGATAAAACTTTTTAGTTTTTTGCTCAGTAGATATACTGTATACTGGAGGTAAACTGTCTTTAAAAGGGTCGTTGGTCCTAACCTGATACGATCTTTCTCTTTGTGTGGAGATAGCATTCAGGATTGGGTGATCAGTCGCTACCTGTGATTGGACTGAGTCTGTCAAAAACTTTGATGACACTCCCTCTGCTGCTAGGGTCCTCCCCAGCAATTGGTGAAGGAATAGTGACAGACTGAGGTGTTCTCCTATAAGTATAATACACACCATTACATTTGGAACTCACCACGAAAGGGTGGGACTGAATGCTATCTCCACACAAAGAGAAAGGTCATATCAGGTTAGGACCAACAACCCTTCTCCATTGTGGTGGAGATAACATTCAGGATTGGGACATACCAAAGTCGGCTGTCCTATGGGTGGGCCTAGTGCGGTCCGAGTCCCCTATACAGAATGGACTTTTTGCAGAACCCTCCATCCAAAAGCTGCCTCCGCAGAAGCAAATGAGTCCAGCTTATAGTGTCTGATGAACAGAGAAGGAGAGGCCCAGGTAGCTGCCCTACAAACCTCCTTCAGAGAGGCCTTGGTGGCCCACGCCATCGATGTTGCTGTGCTTCTTGTTGAGTGCGCTGCTATCCTTAGAGGAACTGCAAGTCCCTGTGTTTGGTAGGCCTTGGATATGCAAAGTCTTATCCATCTCCCCACAGTCGTTGGAATAACCTTGCAGCCCATGGTGGAAGGTTGAAAGGAAACAAAGAGGGATTCAGACCTCCTAAAAGATGATGTCCTCTTGATGTAAATCCTCAACGCCCTCCGAACATCCAGATTATGCCATCATCTTTCTAACACATGCACAGGATGCGGACAAAAGTCAGGTAAAATTAGTTCTTGGGATCTGTGGAACCATGAGTTCACTCTTGGCATGAACGAAGGATCTAGTCTTAACACCACTCGATTGGTGTGAAAGACACAAAGGTCTTTCCTGACAGATAAGGCTGTCAGGTCCGAAATCCTTCTGGTAGAGGTGATCGCTACCAGAAAGGCTACCTTACAAGACAAAAACTGCAAGGGAATTGACCTCAGTGGTTCAAATGGGGTCTCAGTCAGCGACTGCAGTACTTTAGAGAGGTCCCATGTTGGATATCGATGAACCACTGGAGGCCTCAGGTTTGTAGCCCCCTTCAGAAACCTGCGGACTGTGGGATGTCTAGACAAAGATTCCACCCTCCCCCCAAGGATAGAACAGAGGACAAGGCTGCAACCTGCCTCCGCAGAGTGTTAGGTGAAAGGCCCTTGTCCAGGCCCTCTTGGAGGAAGTCCAGCACCTGAGCAATCGAGGCCCCAGAAGGGACAATGTCATACCTACAACACTATGCGCTGAAAGCTTTCCAGGTTGCATCGTAGATGCAGTTGGTGGAGGGTCTCCTGGAGGCCTGGATAGTTCTTATTACTCTGGAGGAATAATTGTCCCGGATCAGAGATCCCCGCTCAATCTCCAGACAGCCAAGTAAAGCCACTAGGGCTCTGGATGCAAGATTGGCCCCTGGCTGAGCAACACTCTGTCCTCTGGTATCCTCCAAGGTCTGGAAATGGAAAGGTTCACTAAGTCTGCAAACCATGGCCTCCTGGGCCAAAGAGGGGCTACAAGGATAAGCTCTGCTCTTTCCACCAACAGTTTCTGGATGACCCTCAGGATCAGGGGCAGAGGAGGAAAGGCATACAGGAGCTCCCATGGCCAAGGACTGCGTAAGGCATTCGTTCCCTCCGCCCCTGGAACTGCAAACCTGGAATAGAATCTCAGGAGTTGCGTGTTGCTCTGGGAAGTGAAGAGATCCACTGCTGGGCTTCCAAAGCACTCCAACAGCTCCTGAAACAAATCAGGATGCAAACGCCACTCTGCATGGTCAATGGTGGCCCTGCTAAGTCAGTCAGCCTCAACATTGGCCACGCCTGCAATGTGCTCAGCTCTGAGCGATACCTGGTGTCTCTGCCCATAAACAGAGCTGCTCTGCCTCCAGCATCAGAGGCCCTGAATGAGTCCCCCCTCAGCGGTTAATGTGTGCATTGGTAGACACATTGTCAGTCAAGATTAGGATGTCCTTACCTGAGACCACGTCCTCTAATTGTCTCAGGACCAGATGGGACCACCCGAAGCTCTAGCCAATTGATATTATGGTCCAAATCTGTCTGTGACCATTGTCCTTGAAGCACCCTGGATTGAATGTGGGCACCCCAGCCATGAAGACTGGCATCTGTGGTCAGCACTAACCTGTCCAGTTCCTTGAATAGGAGTCCCATGGAAAGCATCTCAGATGACCACCATCTTAAAGATTTAAGGACCAACTGAGTTAAAATGACCTGTAAGAGGGAACAACTCCTACCTGTCTTCTGATGAGGTAGAAGGAACCACTGGAGTGACCTGGCATGCAGTCTAGCCCAGGGCACTATATTAATGCATGATATCATTTTCCTCAGGAGCTTAGAAAGTGTAGCCATGGATACTCTAGATTTAGATCTCACTTGTCCAGTTAACTCCCTGATACTCTCCTGACGTTCTTGGGATAAGGACACCTTGCAGGAAATAGTATCTATTACAGCTCCCAGATGGAGTAAGGTATTGGTGGGAGTGAAGCGGCTTTTGGCCTCATTGACAGAGAAGCCATACTCTTGGAGCACCTGAATGGTGATCTCTAAATCCTCTACAGCTCTAGATGGGGAAGATGACTGGACCAGTATGTCATCAAGGTAACACTGGACCCTAACTGGTATAGCCCTAAGGTGGGTTGCCAGGGCTGCCAACAGCTTAATGAATGATGTGGGGGCTGAGGAAAGTCCAAAGGGCAAGACCCTGTATTGGTAGTGCCTCCCATTGTAGCAGAACCTGAGGAATTGTCGATGAGCAGAGGTAATAGGGACATGGAGATAGGCCTCAGTTAAATCAGTGGAGGTCAGGAAGTCTCCCTCCCTAATCCCCTCTAGGATAGACTGGAGTGAATGCATCTTGAACCACCTGTATTTCACCCGGCAGTTAAGGTGCTTCAAATCCAGAATTGCCCTCCATCCCCCCAAGGCTTTTGGGATTACAAACAATATGGAATAGAATCCCATGCCTTGTTGACCCTCAGGCACTGGCTGAATAGCCTGAATCTCCAGCAGGTGCTGAATAGCTGTTTCCATAAGGTTCTCTCTGCATTCCTAGAGATAGGGCAACGAATGAAAAACCTCGGGGGCATAGAGAGGAATTCTATAGACAGTCCGGAGCATATTGTCTCCAGGACCCAGGTGTCAGTGGTTACTTCCTCCCAACGCCTGGAAAACAAGGCCAGACATCCTCCAATGGGAGGGTTGGTCTCCATTTTATCTGGGGCGTCAGAAGGGACGACCTCCAGACCCTCGAAAGGGCCATTTATTGTTAAAAGGATGATTTCTACCTGTCCTGTCCTGGCTTTATTCCTGCCTGGGGGCAAAAGACCTCTGGGGTCTGGGGAATTCCCCTCCTGTTTCAGGGGTCCTATAATAGGAGCGTCTGGCATAGGGAGTTGGTCTATAATCACTTTTTCTGGATTTGGATGGCAAAACCTTCCCTTTGTCCTTGGCGTCCATTAGGACCTTGTCCAGAGCCTCTCCAAACAATTTATCCCCTTTAAATGGGGCCGTGGCCAACCTCCACTTGTGCCTCATATCAGCCTGCCATTGCTTTAGCCAGAGCAAGTGACGAGAGGTCACTGTTCCCCCTATTGCCCTGGACGCAAATCTGGCAGCACTCAGTGTGGCATCAGCTGAAAATTCCACTGCTGCCAATAGTTTGTTCACATGCAGGTGTGATCTGACATTGTCCAGTGGAATTCTCTCCTGTAGCTCCTGGAGCCAGATGAGAGAGGCCCTGTTGAAGAAAGATGCGGCTGTGGAGGCTTTCACTGCCCATGCTGCTGACAGGTGTGTTCTTTGCAATGTTTGCTCAGCCTTCTTGTCCTCAGCCTTCAGTGAGTCCTCAGGCTCCCCAGGGATGTCTATGTTGGCTTGCAGGGTCGCAACTGGGGCATTGACATCGGGCACTTCCAGAGCCTTGGAAAGATTGCCTCCTACATTAAACAATTTCTTGTCTAGGGAGGAAGGGCTTGGACTGGACCTGAGGGACGACCACTGTCTTTGGATGACCGTGGTGAACATCTTTGGCGCAGGGATGACATCTGCTGTGACTTTTCTCAGAAAAAAATGGGTCATTGGGGTCTTCTGAGGGGTCTGCAGGCTCCTGTGGTTCAGGGACTAAGCCTTGCCCTGTGGCCTTTTTGGCCTTAAAGAGGAGAGATCTAAAGATGGCAGTTTGGAACAAGCCAGGGACAGAGCCTTGGTCAGCCTCGTTGAGGCCCTCATCATCAGAATAGTTCCTGTCTATCAGCTGGCCACTATCAGATGTAATGGAGTGGGAGCTTACAGCAGAAATATATGCACCTGATTCTGTATGCAGGGAAAGATCATCATCATAATGAGACCTGTGTCTCCTACTGCGTCTGGATGAGGAAGTAGAAACCTCTGAGGGAGAACCTCTAGTCTGTCTCAAGACAGCTGACACTCCTTGCCTTACTGCCTCATTTAGCATAGCCTGCATATTAACCTGGAACTCAGGTTCCTGTGCCGTAACTGGTCTGATCCCAGCTGACATGGGAGTAAAAGTTGCTTCTGGAGCCATTCTGTGCCTCTGATCAGTAACTGTCAGCTGCTCTGTTGCTGGGCGGATAGAGAAAAAGTTTCTGATCTCAGAAGCCTCAATAGATTCCTGCTCTTCAGCTCCCCCTATGGCCGCTTCTGCTACTGCAGTCCTGTCAGTTTGCAGCTGCCTCTCTCCTCTTGATAATGGCCGTTCCTCATTTGGGCGGGAAATTATGCAGGGCACCATTTCCTCCTCATTTTGCTCTTTCCCTCAAGCCCACACTTTATCCAGCGCCTTGTCCCTGCGGTGCTTGTCCCTCTCTGCTGCCTTGGACCCCTTTCGGGTTCCTGCAGCCTTGTCCTTTGGCTTGGGGCTGTAAAATGAAGCCATCTGTTCTGATGCTGCTGGGCTTAGAGAGCGTGATGGCCGTCGAGCCGCCCCCTCCACTCTCCTGACATCGTGGCTAGCCTTTTGTGATTCTGCCATCTCTGACTCTAACGATCTTACTCTGGAGTCACCCGGATCACGCTGCAGCCTTTCACTTTCCTAAACCTACTCTCACTACCTGTACTCTTCGCTGCAGGTCTTCTGCCCCTCTAAAGGCTACCGCGGTTAATCTCAGCGTCTCCAATGGCCAAAACCGCTAGGAGCCTCCCAAGCCAAAGTGCAGGAAGGAGGTGAGGATGGTATTCAAACTCCTCCCACAACCAGAACCTCAGTACCTTGTAGATTGGCCCTCAGCCAATCCAACATCCAACGACCGGGGCACAGCCCTGGCCACGCTGCAGTTTGACAGCTGTCAAAGCAATAGACCGGTTCTGGCTTGCAATAGAATTCAGGATTGGTGGTTTTATTCCTATTTTTCCAATCAATTTGAAAGGATTCATTAAATTTGCTAGGAGAAGAAATTAACACATCGTCCAACAAGCTGACTGAGTCAATTTCTGGGGAGGACCCTAGCAGCAGAGGGACTGTCATCCAAGTTTTTGACAGACTCAGTCCAATCACAGGCAGAGACTGATCACCCAATCCTGAATGCTATCCCCACCACAATGGAGAAACAAATGTTTCCACAACTAGCAAGGTGAATAAAGTCGATATTTTTTGAAAAAAATATTTTGATAATGAGAAATTACAAATATATTTCTGTTCTTTTATATATATGGACCTGCCCAGTTTATTACATCTTATACAGATGATAACTACTGAAACTCCATTTCTTTAAGTGGAATGTATAGACAGGCTTTATTAAATAAATCCTATTTTATTGTTTTAAAAACAAGGGAAACATGCAGCAAATATCACATAATCAGATCGTGAATAAAAAGTTACTATCCTAATAGTATAGTATTTGTTGTTGTCAGTTATGAAGTCCTGTCCGACCCATTGCAATCCCATGGACAACATTCCTCCAGGCTCTCTACCATCTCCTGGAGTCCATTTAAGCTCACGCCTACTGCTTCAGTGACTCCATCCAGCCACTCTTCATGAATTAACAAAGTAAAATGGACATCGCCAATGGATTCAGAGTCCATTATTATGTTTAGGAAGGTGCATACCTTTTGATCTGGACTTATGTACAACTTCTGGCAAAATACATGGGAAAATCCCATTTGGGAAAAATCCACTTAGGGTTAGGGTTAGCTCTCCATGAATTCAGAGAGAGAAATGGACGCTGCCAATGGATTCAGAGCACATCGGTATGGATAGGAGAGTGCATATCTTTTGATCTGGACTTATGTTCATTTCCTGGCAAAATACATGGGAAAATCTAATTTGCCAAAAATCCACTTAGGGTTAGCTCTCCATGAATTCAGACAGTAAAATGGAGATCATCAATGGATTCGGAGCCCATTGTTATGTTTAGGAGGGTGCATACCATTTGATCCGGACTTATGTACATATCCTGGCAAAATACGTGGGAAAATCCCATTCCGAAAAACTTAGAGTTAGGGTTAGCTTTCCATGAATTCAGAGAATAAAATGGAGATTGCCAATAGATTTGGAGCCTATTGAAATGGCTAGGAGAGTGCATACTTTTTTGAGCTGGTCTTATGTCCTTTTCCTGGCATCACACCTATTTGCACTCTGATTCAAGTGACTTTTACTGTCACTGTGGTTAGAGTTCAGTACTACAGTACTGCAGGCTACTTCTGCTGATCACCAGCTGCCTGCAATTTAGCAGTTCAAAGCTCACAGGCTCAAGGTTGACTCAACCTTCCATCCTTCTGAAGTGAGTAAAATGAGGACCCAGATTGTTATGATTTCAACCCACCCTGGGTTCCCCAGGCCTGCTGGCAAAAGCTAAGTTTTCAGGGCCTTATGAAAGAGTGTCAAAGTGGTGGCCAGTCTAATTTCTGCAAGGATGATATTTCAAAGGGAGGGAGTTACCACAGGTTTCCAATTTTATTCCATCGTTTTATTTGCTCCAATATTCAACATCGAGTTCCAATTAATCTTGCTTCCCTGATAATTGTTTCTGTGTGATCCATGCTTACTATTAATCTAACTTAAACAAAATACCTAAAACTATAGCTTATGAAGCAATCCCAACATTTCCTACAATTTCTCTCCTTTCCAGGGATGCAATCTATTCTCTGCACAATTAACACCAAAGAAACCTGTGTTAATTATCCATCCAGTCTTATGCCTAAGCATTAACTGACTTCTCTTTCTGGCCTTATTCCAAAGCTTGACATTGTGTTTAAACCATTTTTAAACTATGACTTTAGTTTTAACTAAAATTACAGTTGAAAAATGTTGCTGGAGATGGGAAAAGTTATTAACAGAGAAAATTACAGTAGTCTGCTCTGTGCTGGAAAATTAATGAAATGGGGGGAAATGTGAGCATTAATGGTATGGGCTTTATCCATTAGAAAGACAGTGATAAGTCCTGAATATATTTTAATGAATTAGTTGGAACACAAGAATTAATTGTCGCAGCTTGAATCAAGAGAAAATTTACATTGTGCTTTTATGGTAAACAATTATTAAGTTACTCTCGTTAAATTGCACAATTTTAAGACAGCACCTTAGATATGTTGACTGCAAGTCCCATCTGTTAAATTTGCATGAAGAGACAGACGCGGAGTGCTTCAAGCTCTTAGTTTATTAGTGACTACAGCTCAGAACGGACCCAATTTGGCTGGGCTGCGGCTGCTACTTATAGCCAGCAGCCGCAGTTGCCAGCCAATCAGAGTGCAGGGTTTTCCCGCACTTTTTAAACCAATCATTTCCAACATTTTACAAGAACAGTTCAAACTAAACCAATGACTTCAAACCTACATACATAACACCATCATCCACATCCAACATCATACATTGGTGCCATAGTGCAAAACATACTAGACAAAAACAGTCAAGCTAGAAAGTTATTGCCTAATATATATAGATTTACAAAATCATTGCTGCAAATTTGTTATCTCAGACTTCTCTAGAATTAAATGCCTTCTTAAAGGTAAAGTATCCTTGTTTTGAGATTAAACTTGCTGAGAAATTTTGTCCTTTTGAATTAGCTGATATGGCTCCATCCACCCACTCCCCCACCCCAAAAGATACTATAATCAAATCCTTTTTCCTGAAGGAAGTTAACCAGTGTACCCAGATTTCTAAGTGCAGTGAATAACCAAGGAAATGGTATAAGAATTTGTGCTCAAGGTAAACTCCCTATTCCTTTAGAACCTATTGTTCTCACAGGTTGAAGATCTGCCTTTTATTCTTTTGTTTGTTCTTCATCATTCAAAGCATAATCTGTCACATCAACACTCTTACAGGTGAAACTGGAAAAATTAGAATATCGTGCAAAAGTTCATTTATTTCAGTAATGCAACTTAAAAGGTAAAACTAATATATGAGATAGACGCATTACATGCAAAGCAAGATAGTTCAAGCTGTGATTTGTCATAATTGTGATGATTATGGCTTACAGTTCATGAAAACCCCAAATCCACAATCTCAGAAAATTAGAATATTACATGCAATCAATAAAACAAGGATTGTACATAGAACAATATCGGACCTCTGAAAAGAATAAGCATGCGTGTGTACTCAGTACTTGGTTTGGGCCCCTTTTGCAGCAATTACTGCCTCAATGCGGCGTGGCTATCAGCCTGTGGCACTGCTGAGATGTTATGGAAGACCAGGATGCTTCAATAGCAGCCTTCAGCTCTTCTGCATTGTTCGGTCTCATGTCTCTCATCTTTCTCTTGGCAATGCCCCATGGATTCTCTATGGGGTTCAGGTCGGGCAAGTTTGCTGGCCAGTCAAGCACAGTAGTCCCACAGTCATTGAACCAGGTTTTGGTGCTTTTGGCAGTGTGGGCAGGTGCCAAATGAAGTCAGCATCCCCATAAAGCTTATCTGCGGAAGGAAGCATGAAGTGCTCCAAAATCTCCTGGTAGATGGCTGCGTTGACCCTGGCCTTAATGAAGCACAGTGGACCAACACCAGCAGATGAGATGGCTCCCCAAATCAACACAGACTGTGGAAACCTCACACTGGACTTCAAGCATCTTGCAGTGTGTGCCTCTCCATTCTTCCTCCAGATTCTGGGTCCTTGGTTTTCAAATGAGATGCAAAAGTTGCTCTCATCAGAAAAGAAGACTTTGGACCACTGAGCAACAGACCAGGTCTGTTTTTCTTTAGCCCAGGTAAGATGCTACTGATGTTGTTTGTTGTTCAGGAGCAGCTTGACAAGAGGAATACGACATTTGAAGCCCATGTCCAGGATCCATCTGTGTGTGGTGGCTCTTGATGCACTGATTCCAGACTCAGTCCACTCCTTGTGAAAGTTCCCAACACTTTTGAATGGCCTTTTCCTGACAATCCTCTCCAGGCTGCGGTCATTCCTGCTGCTTGTGCACCTTTTTCTTCCACGCTTTTCCCTTCCACATAACTTTCTATTAATGTGCTTTGATACAGCACTTTGGGAACATCCAACTTCTTTTGCAATTACCTTTTGAGGCTTTCCCTCCTTATGGAGGGTGTCAATGATGGTTTTCTGCACAACTGTCAGGTCAGCAGTCTTTCCCATGATTGTGATTCCTACTGAACCAGACTGAGAGACCATTTAAAGGCTCAGGAACCCTTTGCAGGTATTATGGCTTAATTAGCTGATTAGAATGGGACACTTTGAGCCTAGAATATTGCACCTTTGCACAATATTCTAAGTTTCTGAGATTGTGGATTTGGGGTTTTCATGAGCTGTAAGCCATAATCATCACAATTATGACAAATCACGGCTTGAACTATCTTGCTTTGCATGTAATGAGTCTATCTCATATATTAGTTTCACCTTTTAAGTTGTATTACTGAAATAAATGAACTTTTGCACAATATTCTAATTTTTTGAGTTTCACCTGTATTTTTGTCTGATGCATACATTCTTAATCAACTTTAAATACTTTTTAAATAGATATTTTTGATGTTACTTTGGGACTTGGGCAGGGATACCAGGCAATGGAGAACACGGATAACTGAAAAAAGAACAATGGAGCAAAAAGAAAGACATACTTTTTAAGTTTCTTGACATCCATAACAAATATTAAAGTAAAACATTACCCAAAAATCATGTAGACTACATATATATGCAATTTTTTACTTTCCAGCATCAGAAAGATTATTTTTTCAGTTGTAAGAATGCGTTAGAATCTGTTCAGAGGCAAAAGCCTTCAGGGAATAACTGATTAAGGTTTTGTTAATTTCAGGTAGGAGTGCAAGCCAGTCCCAGAAGGTACTAATCAAGGTCACAGACACAGAACAACCTTGTGGTTAGCACATATTGTGATTTAGTCACACTCAAGCTGATGATGAGACGAAGATTTCCTAAATATTATTCAGCCAACATCATTTTAGTCTAAATGTTCTTTTTTGTAACTCAGCATCATCCAAGTAAATTGGGATTGTAACCTTCAGAATTCCGGAAGGGACAGCGAGTATTGATCCATAGATACCCACAATTAAAGTAGTAATTGTGGGTTATCTATGTTGATACTCTATTGAGAGATTCACTGATTTTTTGAGCTTCTTAAATTAAACCTAGTTATGAATAAATTTAGGTATAATGGGTATTAATTTGTCTCAATTTAATATGCAGAGTTTTATAGGAATCCAGTCTATTTAAAAGCACAGTGTTCTCTACAAAAGCCCTTGCTACATTTTTCAATAAATATTCTATCTTGTTCTATGTAGCTTAATTGCTGTATACTTCCCCCACCCTCCCATAGTGAAAATTTCCTATTTAAAAAGCATTTCCATTATATGTAACCTGGAGATTTGCCTACTATGCATCGATTTACTGAATACAATGTTTATTCCTTAGCCCTGAAAGCCAGCTGGGTGACCTTGGGCCAGTTAGTCTCTCTCAGTCCAATCCACCTCACAGGGCTGTTGTTATGGGAAAATTAGGAGGAGGAAGTTGTGTTGGATATATTCACTGTCTTGAGTCATTTGTAAGAATAAAGGTGGGAAGTAAGTAAATAAGTAAATAAATAAATAATCTTATCAAACAAACAGAAAGCAAAAGCTTGTCTAAAAGTCAGCATAATAATGATAAGAGAAAATACAGAAAATTAAACTGGATATCAGATTTTTGAAATCCTCAAGCCACCAGTGCTCAGGCTGCTAGTCAATACAGGTAGTCCTCAACTTACAACAGTTTGTTTAATGATGGTTCAAAGTTAGAGTGACATTGAAAATAGTGACTTATGACTACTTTTCAACACTCATGACAGTTGTATCATCTCTATGGTCAAATGATCGAAATTCAGATGCTTGGCAGCTGACTCATATTTATGATGGTTTCAGTATCCCAGGGTCCTGTGATCACCTTTTGTGACCTTCTGACAAGCAAAGCCAATGGGAAAGCTAAATTTACTTAACAATCATGTTACTAACTTAACATCTGCAGTGGTTCACTTAATTGTGGCAAGCAAGGTCGTAAAATGGGGCAAAACTCACTTAACAAATGCCTCACTTAGCCACAGAAATGTTGGGCTCAATTGTGGTCATAAATCAAGGATTGCCTGTACACCAGAGGTGCACATGACATGGCCTCCCATTTTTTGCAGTCTTCAAAAGCATTGATTCATATTGTGCAGGAGAAAGCAATGATGAACTATTCTTGCATTTTGCTGAGAAAACCAGAAAGACCGACAATATAAAGTGACAGATTAGAGTACTACATGACAAAGGAGATGCCAGAAGTTCAATATGATTTTAGAAATGGCTGACAACAAGAGGCATTATTGCAGATGCACACTAGATAAGAAAACCAAAGAGTACAAAAAAAGAAATCAATATAGGATATGTTTAGCTGATTTTGAAAATCTTTCAATTGTGTTATCAAGCTGAACAATGCCTTTAGGCAGACGGGAATCCAAGAGCATTTCTTTGTCCTCGTGAGAAACCTATATCTATCTCTGCAAGTTCTAGTAATGAAAGTCCATAACAATAAAAATCTGGGACTAAAATTTAAACTGCAGAAGACCAAACTACCCTAAATGTGTTGTATTTAGCTGTATTATTCTCAACTGCCCTTAGTATTTTATATGCCCCCCAAAATTATGTTCAATTATATTGTGGCTTATTCAGCTTTCTTTCTAGGGTATTTATAAACCTGGTCATTTAAGAGCTATTCAGCTATTGCTATTGAGCAAACAAAATTTAGCATGTAACAGGAACTAATCACACCTAGTTCAATATCCTCAGAATATTCAGATATCCCAGTACAATAAACTGCCTACTAGCAGAGTGAAAGGACCCAGCACATCAAGATAAATATTTAACGGGTTTTTTTTAAGGCAATGAGATATTAATTTGTTAATTAACAAAAAAGGTAGGTTTTTTCCAGCAAAAATGTAATGCTGAGAAAAGTAATTCTTATTTTTACTGGTCATGTTAGGAATATTGATCACCAATCATGTTAGGAATATTGATCATGTGTGGCTTTCTTAACTATTTTTGAATAAAACCCAATTAACTAGGTTTATATAAATCACAACCACTGGCTTCACATAGAAAGTTAAGCCAAAACCAAATGTGTAGCAGGAGAAAAATTGATGAGAAAAATTGACAACTTACAACAGTTTATTTAGTGACTGTTCCAAGTTATAATGGCAGTGGAAAAAATATTTATGACCGTTTTTCACACTTACGACCATTGCATCGCTGTCGTCACGTGATCAAAATTTTGACCCTTGGCAATTAGCTTATATTTATGACCGTTGCAGTGTCCTGGGATCATGTGGTCATCTTTTGTTATCTTCTGATAAGCAAAGTCAATGAGGAAGCCAGATTCACTTAACAACTATGTTATTTACTTAACAACTGTGACAAGGTCATAAAATGGTCGCAAAATTCACTTAACTGTCTTACTTAGTAACAGAAAATATGGGCTTCATTGTGGTCATAAGTCTACTGTAGAGTAGAAAAATATCCATGTTTGATTTTAGCGCTAGCTTTAGATTAAAAGGCAAAAAGTGTTTCAAGGATAGAATCTGCCATGCATGCCTCCTAAGTGATGACATATTACATGGGTAATATATAATATGGCTTTCTTTCATTTATCTTCAGCAAGGTTATAAAGAATTAATAGTTAATTTTTTTAAAAAAAGTTTTGGATTTGTGACAGGGTAGACCCAGGGCAAGGAAAATGCCTATACTGGATCTACCACTGGTGACCTGTGGGCCTACTCTTAGTGATTCAAATGTTTGGGTTAGGTGTGGGAGCCTGGCAGCAACTGGTAAGTCAGAAGAGGGCTCAAGAGGATTCATCTTGCAGGCATCTGGTAGAAAATAAAGGAACCAAAAACAAAAAGTACAAGCAAAACATTAAAGGGGAAGTAAGGAAGTAAAAAGAAAGTAGAGAATAGGAGTTATGGTTGGAATCCAATTTGGCTTGGAGTGGCTTCTTGTACCTATTAAATTTCTTGAGATATAGGGGCTGTAGTTTTCAGCGGGATTCTGCCCTTTTATCTCCTTTCTTATGGGTCTCTATAAACCATGGATTGTCAGATAGACTGATACTTTCAGAGCAATCGCCATTTCCTGCCTCAGTTCAGTCTTCTCCCTTCTGTAATTTTAGTAGTTCATGCAAGTTTTTGGCGATAGAATTAACTTTCTATCATTATGCTATTCCCTAAATGAAGCTTGGTTTTTTTTCTTTCATGCAAGTTTTAGACTCCTCAAGAATACTTTTTAAAATAAAGTTTCATAACTTTAATAATTCTCCTGTCGGGCATTATAGCAGAAATAACAACCGCAGGCTAAAGAAGCTTCTTGTAAATAAGCAGAAAATGAAAAAAAAAACCTTTCTTTTGAAATGCAATGCACTTCTTTACTCTAATAAAAGTACCTCTTCAATAGGAAATGATGCATGTGTATCCCGCTCGGGTTTGTACCACTCCCGAACCTGCAGATCTTTCCAAAAACGCTGTTCGTTTACTTAAGCAAAAGGCAGGATGTAAATCAAATAAATTTACAAAATATAATAGAATACTTTATTGGCCGTGTGTGCTTAGACACACAAGGAATTTGTAATGTAAGCCAAGTAAATTACGTTATGCTTTAGCGATATAAAAGTCACCCGTCTGCAGAGTAATTATTCCCTCCTCCTCCCCTACTATTGCAAACAGGATGGGATGTCATTTATAGGTTTTAGTTCTCTATTGCCGAAATTAAAGAGGGGCGGAGGAAAATCACACGCTGCGACACACGGTTATGCTAAAATCTCGTGTGTGTGTGTGTGTGAGAGAGAAAGTAATAATGTTCAAAGAAATCAGAAATTCTTGCTCGTCGTTACAATGTATAATTGTGAGCAACATTATTCCTTGAGGCGGATCCTGACCTCAGAGGTTCGAACTGGATTTCGTTTTGCAATGTCTCCTGGTCTTTGTAGTCCTTCCGGCCGATTTCTCGGTACATACATTATTGTACTGATTGCTAACTGGGGAATTCTGGGAGTCCGCACCTCTTAAAAGTTCCTCCGGTTGAGAGAACACTGGTCTACACCCCTCTTTCCTTACAGAATAAAACTTTTAAATCCCAACAGATTCCCACGTGAGGGTATCCTTGCATCTTGCAATGAAGACCGATAGTCCTTCCCTCTCCTTTCCTTCCGCGTTTGTAACTCCTCGATACCCAGAGCTCAGAAGTGTCTTAATTGGTCGCCCGCCTCTCCAGTTTTTGATTGGCTGTGAGACTGACATTGACGCGTTGCTCCGCCATTGGCAACGGAGTCTTTACCAGCCAATTCAGAGAGGCCATGTCAGAAATCACGCAAGCCAATGAAAACACGCCGTCTGCAGCGTCGAGCCGCTATTGGAAGCGCCAGAAGGGGTGCCCTGATTGGCTGTCATGCGGTTGAGGGGCGGAGTGCAGGAGGCAGCTCTCCGGGTTTTCTCGGAGTGCCGCGGCGGAGTCGCTTTCGTCTTCACCGGGATGGGTGTTTTCTCGCGGGCCGGGCCACGGTGGTTCCTGGCACGGGCGGCGGTGGGGTTGCCGCTGTACCTGTTGCTAGCGTCCATCAGCTTGGCTGCTGCCGGTCAGTACGAGCGTTTCCGGTGGGCCTTGCTTTGTAGACGGGGGGCGAGTTTGCGAGGGGAGACCCTGATTGAGAGGGCGGCGGCGACCGGGTGGGGGTGAAGCAAAAGGCCAAAAGCCAGTAGGGGTAAGAAAGGCGGCCAGTCGAGAACCGGGTCAAGTGCGTTGGAATAAATAGTTGCTTTTATAGTGGTCCTTTCTCCCCAACCTCCAAGAAAGGGTATATAATCATCGCAGATTAGCCTCTCTTTTAGCTTTTACGTTTAGCATTTGCAGCCCCTCACTTCAGTACTATATCTAATCGGGTTTTTTTTTATTCATATCTCTCCTTTGTCGTTTTTTATAAATAACTCAAGGCGGCGAACATCCAGTTAATCCACGGTGGAGGAATAAATCTTCGTATGGGCCCCTTTGTGTTTAAAGGCACTTGCTCTGCAATTAATGTATGTAAAGCTAAGACCTGGGGGGTTACCCCAGAGCAGAAAAGAGATGCTCCCCCACACCTGTTGTAAGGTGTGGGGGGGGGACTTTGTAGAGCACAACGAGGAATGATCTGCTAAAGAAGGAGTGGAAAGGTGTGTTTATTAAGGGCTTTACTAAATGTTAAAGGTTTTGACTCCACCCCCCATAACATACTGTACAAGTCTGTATAAATATCCAAACAAGTGTATAAATAATAGGTATTCGGCACTTATTTGTTATATTTCTATCTCATCTTTCTTATAAAAACTCAAGGCGGTGACTGTGATTTCCTTTTGCCTATGCAAGCTTGTAAATACGATCTATGTCTGCAACTGAAGCCATTAATGCACATTAAAACGCACTGTACCAGACATGTTCTCATATTTTGCTGATAAGGTACACATTTGTCTTTTTGCATCAGAAAAGCCATTTCTTGATAACAATTTCCCCCCTGAGGAATAATAATTTATTGTAATACGTTATGTTAACAAAATTTCAAAAGCTTCTACCAAATATTTACGGATTATTACATTATATTGTTACAAACTGAACTTAGAAAGAGAAATAGAGGAAAAGAATAAAAAGTGGGCGGAAAGAAATATATAAAGGAATGACTTCCAAACTTCATCACAATAATATGCAAATGTGATATCTCTTTGCCTTCTCATAAAGTTACAAAGACAAAAATTTCCCACAAAAAGTTGTTTTAGTGTAATTATTTTCAAAATCTTAAAGTAACAGTCTCAGTATTCCAACTTTGCCTAAACCCTTAATTTATAACTTTCTTAGATCAAAATCTGTTAACTTTTGCTGTTTATTTCCTATGTTTTAAGTTTTTAAACATATGGTTAAATTTTCTTCTGTTCAAAAATGACTAACCTCATCAGGTAGCTTTTCAGTTCTCTAATAGCCTTAAGATAGTTAAACAAGCAGTCGCTTCTGAAATTGACTAGAAAGTGAGGTTACCAAAGTCAGTGTCCTTTAAAAAACTCCATAGTGGCTGTGAGCATGATGGTTGTTCCTTTCCTCTCCTGGTACTCCAACCTGTGGGAGATTGCTATCCTCTCATGAGGAGCATCCATCCTGTGTTACATTGGGTTAAGCTATCATCTTGTCCTTGATGGTTCTTCAGTTATCTGGTTTTTTTCAAAGACTGATTAGTTTGCCATACCTCCCCAAGCTTTTCCTTGATATTTCTCTACTCTAGAAGTCTATATTTATTGTCTGGGTGGCCAGAATGCTCTGGAAAGCACAAGATGCCAGATGGTGATGCTTATTGTTTGTGTGAAATATGTGAGCTCATTTCTGCAGTGAGGAATAGGAAGGAGTTGAAGAATATAAATGAATAAATGAAATTAGCAATGAAGTAAGTTAATAACCAATAGCAGATAGGGAGGTTCGTGGTATTAATGGAAGGGTAATAGCTTTTCACTGCCTTGAATGTCTGAGAAAGTTGGTTATCCTAATATGTAAAAAGAAAAGCAGTGGAGATTGATTTATATTATTATTCCCAAGAATGCCTGGAGAGAGGAATAGTCCAAGGTACCTTCTTGTGGCCTGACCATTAGTGATCCCTCTACCAAATCATCTGATTTTGTCTTGCATCGCTTTATCTGATCAAAATTGAACAGAATTAGATGTGATACTGAAAGAAGTGCCATAGCCCTGTATCAGTGGGAATGGAAAGATTTGCCTTGTTGCAATTGTGCTGATACGCAAACTATTACACTTTATTGTGCAAGATTGCCCATGACATGTATTCTTTGGTTCCCTAGAAGATCTTCATGAAGCAGCACCAGAGACAATTGCTTGGATAGCTGAATTGGACATCCAATTAGGAAGCCACTGCCATATTCCCATATAAGTTTTATTTATAATTACATGGACTCTGTATATATGATTACTTCTATTCTGTCATGTTCCCATCGTACTTTAAATAATAATAGCTGAGATTATAAAGTCAGTTAATGGGTTTGACTAAGGGAATAAGGCAGATAATTCTACCATTAAAAATTAATTGCCTTAGTAAAATTTAATGTTTCAATCAAAACGACTAATTTCTCTCTTATTCACACCTAAAAATCAAGGTATTTAGTCAATCCAAATTCACCCACATAATGTTCAGAGCTATAATAGTATTTCTATATATTACTTAATCAAGACTGAATGTATGATAATACAAGATTTTTTTCCTAGCAAAATGGTAGCATAACTTCTTGTATTTAATACTGGTTTATTTCTAGGCATATTTTAGATATGTTCACTGGGCATTTCATGCTGTAGCTGTATGAATATTTATCTAGAAATAAACCCCATTGACTATAATGCTTGTTTAAATATTACAGCATACAGAATTGTATCAGAAAAAAGTAAAATCTTTCTCGGTGACGCTAGCTTCCTCATGTTCTTATTGTATCTTCCACTTGTTTAAGGAATAGCTTTGCTATGTGAAGTGTTGCAAATCTTTCACAGAAAACATAGGCAGAACAATGACAAGGATGAATGTTTTATCCAAGGTGCATTGATAGGATACAGAGTTTTATCCAGTTGTTTGTCTTATGTGATGACTTTGTCCAAAAACCCGAAAGCATTTTCTTAATATAGGAAGTCCTCGACTTACAACAGTTCATTTACTGATTGTTTGAAGTTACAAGGACACTGAAAAAAGTGACTTATGACCATTTTTCACATAGATGACTATTGCAGCATCCCCATAGTCATGTGATTTACATTAAGATAAACTCACATTTATGATGGTTGCAGTGTCCTGGAGTCATGTGTTTTCCTTTTGCTACCTTCTGGCAAGGAAAGTCAGTGGGAAAACCAAATTCACTTAACTGTGTTGCTAATAAGAACTGCAGTGATTCACTTAGTAAATGTGATGACAGTAGTCATAAAATGGGCAAAACTCACTTAAGAAATTTCTCAACATAAATTTTGGGCTCAATTGCGGTCGTAAGTTGAGGGCCACCTGTATATTGGGTGTCGGGAAAAGTGTACTTATTACATCCAAAGGTATGTTTTTTGTTTAAATCTAATTGAAAGTGCTTATTTTTTCCAGCTATTTTTTCAGAGTACCCAGCTTTGTGAAGCAAAGGAAACAATTCTAGATTGCTAATTTTTAATTTCAAATAACTAAGATGCTACGTTTTTAAAATCCTGCTCTAAAAGAGTGTTTGAGGCAAACTAAAATTTGAAGTTGATCTATAATCATTAGCTTTGGCCAGATGATATTTGCATTTTTGTTTTGTCCTTTATTGCAACTACTGTGAAAAGCTTTGTGTAATGGAAGATTATCAAAAAAAGTTCAGTTTTTATCATCTTTTCCTCTAAAAGGTATATTTTAGTTCAGTTATTTTCATAATCCTTGCAATTCTTCCAACACAAATGTTTTGCAGAATATTTCTTCTACTATGTGGGTAGCAAGATGTGCATCTTCGTTATAAATCTATAGGATATTTATTTTCTGCAAATAGGATTGGATTATTTCAAGATCATTGGCTCTACTTTAAGTATAGGTCATTGCCAGCCTTATTAACATTGCCATGGAAAACATTTCTGGGCTGATGGATATACAGAACTAAAAAAATTCCTATCCTAGACTTACTAAGTTCCTGAACATTAGCTTGACTTTAATGCTGGGGATATAATATTATATTTTGTGGTATATGAACCATTGAAGCATCCTTCTATTAAGTTATTGCCCTGCAGATTTCTAGATTTTAACTTCAGAATTGGCCATATTGCAGATTTTTTTAAAGTATAAAAAGATCATTCTTCCTCCCCCTCCTAATTAGATTTACCTCTTGCTTTTCCTTTCCTTCTGGAAGCTCAAGATGGTCCACCTAGGACTATTTTTACCATAATGGCCTTGTGGAGTAGGTTGAGAGATTGTATTCAGTTCAAAGTCAGTCAGAGTATTCCATTGCTGGGAGTAGACTTGAATCCATCCTAGTCCAACATGTTTATCACCATTAGCTGGGGAAGCTTCTCTAAAGTTTGCTGAAAATTATATTCTTAATATCATGGATCAATTGTGTTTTTATTTCTAAGTTTTTTTCTGCAGTTAACAGAACATTATTTGCAATTTCTAGTTTGTTCCTGGATTAATATCCTACCGGATACTTTCTAAAAAATGTATTATAACTTTTTTTTTGTTTGTGTGCTTTAATTTAGCTGATGGGTTTGTAGAAATTACTAAAGGTGCCCTGTTTAGGCGGTCTCATTATCAGTAGTTTTACATATTTACCATGGACAAATAGAGGTGAGACCCCAGTATACAATATATAGAAAGATATTTTGCTTGGGTTTGGTTTTACACTTGGTTTTTTTGTTACTTGTTGCACATCACAAACTTTTGTACATGAGAAAGAACATGTGTATAAATAAAGGGATTGGGTTATCTGCACAATATACTTTTAATTGGTCACAACAGATATTGATAGGTCACCTATGGCAGAAGACTTGTTATAGTAACCAGTCACTTTGGTGAGAGGTACTTGCTCAGCTGGTTATGGAGGAAGTTAGCCCGATCAGAGCTTTCATTCAATATTAACATCCAGCAATGCAATTGAGAAGCTGAGATTAGGAAGAAACTCTTAGAGCAGAATAACTATGGTAGGAGAACCAAATGGCATCAGTGAAAGGCCACGAGGAAGCCACTTGAAGCCATGTGACTAAATTGATCCATTTGTAAATATCAGTACATTGCACATAAAATCACTGTTGAAGAATTTCTAACAAAAAGAGAATGGCTTTAGGCTTTGGATATAATTTTCCAAGACTCAAGGTCTTGTAAATTGCAGTGTTATTGACTGTATTTTTATGTTGGAATGGAGCCATTTTGAATAACAAGAGTCACGTGTATTCATCTTTGGCAAACTGTGAGTTTTCATATTAGAAAAACAATTTAGTTAATTGATCTGGAATTGTTAATAATCCTTATTTTTTTCTCATGGGAATCAATAATTAGCATGCGCTTGTGTTTTTAGTATATACTCAGAGTAAGCTTTTGAGAAACCAAACCTGAATATTTACCCCAACAGGGTTTCTGATTTTTAAAATCTACTTATTTTTTGTTGAGTGCTTGAAATATAATGAACCTAAGCCAAGACTTCTCTGCTGGCATTTTTTTTCTACAAAATCTTTGCCAGCTGAAAAGGAAAAGACAGCTAAACAAACAGAACCTGTTTTCCTTGTGATACATTGCTTTGGAAAGAACATCTTATCTGCTGACAGTCAACAATGTGTTTGCCTGCAACTTAATATAGAGCTTGTTCCTTCAGAGAGATGTTAATATGATGCAATGAGAATGAAATACAGCCAATTTGCTTCACTTTAAAGATACAAATTATTTCAATACATTTATTGGTTTGATAGTTTAATGGGTTTAGATTAAAATAGTACGTTGCACACATAATACTAAGGTAAACAGACACCTTGTGATTTATCGTGATCAGTAAAATATTATTAGTATCTGCTTTTTATTTGAATTGTTTTCAAGTGATATCACTGTTTTTTGAAATTGATTACAATGGTTTTCTCATTATTATAGATGCTAAATATGCTGCTTTTTCTGAATAAATCAAGTTAGAGTCTATATTACTAGCCTGGAAATTTTATGAAACATTAGTTCTTAAAGAGTGATTTCTAATCTATTTTCTGTATTACAACATTGCCCAAAATTTATAACAGATTTTTTTTCTTTTATTTGTAAACTTTGCTGTGTGAAGCTCCAATTAGAAGACCTCCTGTCTCTGGTCCATTCAGTTCCTTATTTTTGGCTCTTTCCATGTATCAGTATCTTATTTTATTATATTTCCTCTGTTTCCTCTAAAGCATTTTTCCCTCCTGCCTGAGGATTCTAGCTGATCTAATTTTTTTTGAAATAGACATATTGTAAATAGAAATAAATATCAGTTACATTGTTATTGCAATGTATCAGTGCTTGATGATTATTCAAAATAAAGATGTAAACTTGCATCAGTTTACAGCAAGAGAAAGAAAAATTTAATATCTTTTATAAGTTTTTAGTATATTGACTAATTTGGAATAACTGATTGAATTAGATTGAGCAGTTTATCTTTAAGCTGTGTTTTATTTACATACCTCTAGTTAATTCCAGATTGCCTTTTGCAAATGTAAGATTTTTTTCTTTACTGAAACAATCTGTATTTTCTGCTCCAATTGCCACTATTCTAGATAGTCCTGTGATATTTTTAGTTAGTGGTGAAGGAAAGAAGTAATAAGAAATATATCTACCATTCATTTTTTCACTAAAGACGACCTATGCTTTATAATCCTTCCTGATTTGGATTATTGATTTGTAAATAAGCTATGAATTATAATTACCATATATATTCATTTCTTGGGAGGTATGTATCTCAAGCACATCATTGTACAGCTTTGGGTACCTATTGCATTTATGCATGAAGTAATTCCATAAGTGTAGGTTAATATTTGCATATTTATCATCAGAAGCTTTGAGATAAAATTAATGCCACTTGTTAAGAACATGATTTATTCACAAATTTTGCTGTTAAAATCATCCTCTTTAATTTTGTAGATGAAGAAGCTGCTCAAGAGGAGTCTTTTGAATCAAAGGTGACTAGTCTTTTGTTTGGGATTCCTTTCTCATAGCTGAGAATTGCTATGAAGTTTTGAATTAACATGGTACAATATATAATTACCATGAAAAATTATTTACCTAAGTTTCATGTATGAATAAAAGCTTAAATGAGAGAAAATTATTTTTATTTCAGTGATTATTAATTTGAAATATCTTAGATTATTTAATTATTTCCACACAGGTCATTTCAGAATTGAAATGGGAAATATTGTCAGCTAATTTCCAGTGAAACTATTAGTTGCACTGTCCATTAGCTGCATTGGTTGAAGCTGGTGGAAGTCATATCTGATGAGATATAATGAAAGATAAGTTGCTGGGAGTAGAGAATAGACATATTTTTAAAAAACAAAAAGCAGATTCTGGAAGAAAATGTGATAAATTGGAATCTGTAACAAAGTAGTTTACATTATCCTAAAGGTTATTTGTGTCTTTTGTCTTCTTGCATGCAATTGTCATAAAGTAAAAACACCAACTTTGCTATATTTCATAACAAAAACTATGTTTGTTTTTTCCCCCTACTATTTATTTTGTAGTCAACCTTGCCTTCTGAAGAACAAGTGAAGGATCATTCAGCAGGAGCCCAAGTGGTAGCAGGTCAGATCTTTATTGATTCTGAGGATCCAGAGGCTCTAGCTGAAGATGGAGATGGTTTTGCAGAAGAGGACAAGGGAAGGACTATGGAGCGCTTAAGCTCTTTAGAATTGTCTGCCTTATTAAATAAAGACTTGGAAGAAGTAGAAGCAGAAAAAACAGGTGATTGTGTGGGTTATATCCCATAGTAACATATTATTCAATGAAAGCAAGATTGTCAAAGAGAATACTCAGATATTTAATGATTAGTCAGTGTATATGAGAACTTGGACTTAAAATAGGAAACCATATGCATATATGTTTATTAATGCACTGAAAACAAGACTACTCACAAAATGGAAAATGCTTTGTTTCTAAGCCTAAGCAAACTGCTGAGCTCTGGAAGTTCTGCAGGCTGTTTTGAGTCAATTATGGTTCAGCCGCAGGATGATAGCTTTTAGAATATTTGCCTACAGCTTTGTGTGGGAATAAACCTTATTCTGAATTTGCATGACTGCATGCTTATCTTTCCCAATAGGTTATCTGAAAAGACAGCTGTGCTGTTCACTTGCACAGGAATTAACTGGTGGACAAGGGGGGCAGGTTTCAGAACATTAATCTAGAAAAATAAGACGAGAAATCTGAATAGGAATTGCAATATGTATTTTGAAAGAAAGAAGTGGTATTATCTTTCTTTCATGATATCTTCTCTGTTTCAGTGCAATAAATCCTTGAATTTTGTTTGCTGATTGGAACTCTTTATCTGAATTCACATATAATTCTAAATCATAAAGTGGATTATTTTGAATCTTAGCTTGTAGGAATCGGTCACTGCAATGCATATGGTAGAGAAAGAGTTACAGATAAGCTATTATTGTACTTAGTTACCATACAAGTTTTATTCGAGGTGGTGGTGAGGCCTCTCCTCAAGAAACCTGCCTTGGACCCAGTCATTTTGAATAACTATCGTCCAGTCTCCAACCTTCACTTTTTAGCGAAGGTTGTTGAGAGCGTGGTGGTTCAACAGCTACCGATATTCCTGGAGGAAGCCAATTACCTGGATCCGTACCGATCGGGCTTCTGAGTCAGGCACAGCACTGAGATGGCATTGGTCGCGCTGATTGATGATCTCTGGAGGGCTCGGGACAGGGGTTTTTCCTCTGTCTTAGTCCTATTAGACCTCTCAGTGGCTTTCAATACCATCGACCATGGTATCCTATTGTGGCGGCTCGAGGGGTTGGGAGTGGGAGGCACCGTTTTACGGTGGTTCTCCTACCTCTTGGGCCGCTTGCAATCGGTGTTGGCAGTGGGGCAGAGGTTGAGCCTGAGGCCCCTCACTTGTGGGATACCCCAGGGGTCGTTCCTCTCGCCTTTCCTGTTCAACATCTATATGAAGCTGCTGGGTGAGATCATCCGTGGTTTCGGGGTGAGATATCACCAATATGTGGATGATACCCAGCTTTACATCTTCACCCCGGGCCACATCAGTGATGCCCTCCCCGTGATGTCCCATTGTTTGGATGTGGTGCGGAACTGGATGGGGAGGAACAGGCTCCAACTCAACCCGGCCAAGACTGAGTGGCTGTACGTACCGGCATCTCGGATTACTCAGGATATGCCACCTTTGGTCATGGGGGGAGAGGTGTTGCCCCCTGTGGAGAGGGCGCGCAACCTGGGTGTCCTCCTGGATGCACAGCTGAGTTTGGAGGAGCAGGTGGGAGCTGTGTCCAGGGTGGCATTTGCCCAGGTGCAACTGGTTCGCCAGTTGCGCCCTTACCTGAGCCGAGATGCCCTACGGACAGTCACTCATGCACTCGTCACCTCCCGACTCGACTACTGCAATGCCCTCTACATGGGACTTCCCTTGTGGACCACCCGGAGGTTGCAGCTGGTACAAAATGTGGCCGCGCGTGTTGTGATGGGGTGTCCCGATACTCCCATATTACACCCCTCCTGCGCGACCTGCATTGGTTGCCGGTTACCTTCCGGGTGAGGTTCAAGGTGTTGGTGACAACTTATAAAGTCCTACATGGCTTGGGTCCGGGGTACTTGCGGGATCGTCTCCTGCCGGCATCACGCTCCGATCGCCCAGTACGCTCCCACAGACAGGGCCTCCTTGGGATACTGTTGACCAGACACTGTAGGTTGGCGATGCCCAGGGATAGGGCCTTCTCTGTGGGAGCGCCCATCCTTTGGAACCAACTTCCCTTGGGCCTTCGTTTGGCCCCCGATCTCCGCACCTTCCACTGTGACCTTAAGACCTGGCTCTTTGAACAGGCTGGTCTGGACTAACTAAGGGGGGTGGGTTTGTTTTTAGGGGGTTTTAAATATTAATTGACTTTTAATTGTTTAGGCTTGTAATTAGTTTAATTCTTTTTTATTGTAAATTTGTATGGATTTTATATTGTTAGCCGCCCTGAGTCCTTAGGGAGAGAGGGCGGCATACAAGTCTAATAAAATAATAATAATAAAATAATTTGAATATAAGCAGACAATCTTTATGATACGATAAGTATTTGCAATTTGAAATGTCCCAATAGATCTTAAGATCAAATATTTTGAAAAATTAAGGAAAGGAACAGCTGAAGTCCTTAATCATTATGAAACTTTTCACACATCTAATTATAACACTGAAAGAGATCATAAAGTGATTCTTGTTCTCTTTCAGTGCTGTATCATAGATGTAGCACATGCTCTCTGACTTCAGTTCTCTTCAAATGCCACGTCAAGTTGCATTTCCTAGTTTTATGTAAATTTCAAAATTGCATTTCATCTTGTAAAGAGATCATATTCTTCTCAAATCCTAATCCATTTTTAATTAAGTTTAAAGACTATAACAGTAAATTATTACAGAAATATTGTGGCATTAAAATGAACATGGGTACTGTATCAACAGATTTAATCAGATTCTACCTTAAATAATTGAATTAGATAATTTCATTGTGTTTATTTTATTTTCTCTTAATTGTTTAGATTTTATGACTGTCATGTTGGCTTTCAGCAATACAACATGGGGATAATTTTTCATGCATTTTGTTCTGTAGAGAATTATCTGACTGGCAAAATTTTTGACGATTCATATGTGATTCTGTCATCTATTTCAATTTCTTGTTCTTCTGAATCTGCATATCTGTTGTGATGAAAATGTTTATAAGCTCCCTGAAATGCCTTAAAATGTATATATTTACACAGGAAAGCTGTAAGAAATAAAACTATGTTAAGATTAACCAACAGTTGCTGACTTGGTAGGCATTGTAACTTCAGGTTGTTTCAAATGGGTTGTTTGTTTTAGTTTTGACAGCTATTGGAGGAACTGCAGATGGTGAATTATGTCAGTTCCCCTTTCTCTTTATGGAGAAAGAATACTCTGAATGTACTGCAGATGGGAGAGAAGATGGGAGACTGTGGTGTGCCACAACCTATGACTACAAGACTGATCAAAAGTGGGGCTTTTGTGAAAGTAAGTATGGCTTTCGTAAGAAATGCAGTTTTCAGACTTCATGAATTTAAATTAGTGGATATCAACAAATGAATGCAAAAAATTGTGTTTGTACATTCTGATAAATGGGTTTAAAAGGTTGACTGTTATATAGAGATTCTGCACACTATTAGCATGGGAGCTGTTGCCAATACAAGTGCTGCTTACAAGCAGATCTCCCAAAGGTATTTTCCAGGACCCAAAAACATACCTTTTATATTTTTCAAGAATTAAATTAAGCAGCTAAATGAAATAACTCCCTTTCTTTCTTTAGCCTAATGTTGTTCATGTGGCTATTAACTCCCTGCTCAATTTTTACCTTTTGTATTTTAGAACTTTTAATACATTACTCGTGCACTTGGTTTTTCATAGCAGAACTTAGATTTAAAGTTCAGATGCTGGCATTTAATACAGTTAATGCTTCAGAAAAAAAGAGCAATATATAGATAATTTGAATATGTGAATATTTTATCCACGTGCTTACAAAGCTTTGGAAACTATAGAAGAATAATCCTGAATAAACAATAAACATAAAGAAGCATTTTTTTTTACTTTATTCATGATTTCAACTACTGGGTCAGCTTTTTGCTTAAAATAATAGATCAGATTACCCAGAACGATATATTTTCTATGCTGAAATACAAAACTCGCTGATCACTAAACAGATTTCTATCAATAGAGTTAATCAAAGCTTCATTTCCATTTTAAATTAAAAATGTAGCAGTTACACAGAATTACTTTTAAAATCTGTCAGATATAAAATTTCATAAAATATTCTGCTTTCTATGCAAAATGTGTTTTCAGTATAAAATAGGATGGTTTGGAACTTGGGAAATGCTCCAATAAGCTCATTTGGGGGGTGGGGAGAAGTATGTTTCAATATTTTTTACTCTAAAAATACCACAAAATGCCTTGCATATCCCTAATAATTGATATCAGTGGGGATTTTTACATTTTAAAATAACTGCTTTTTTAAATAAAAAAAAATCATCAAATGCATAATGAAGACTGACTTCTAAGAATACCATCCATCTATGAGCCAGATATACTCTATTTTAATATATGATTGGGGTTTTTTCCAGAGCCTTTAGTAATTTTCCACAGTATAAGAAAAATGGCAAAACACAATTGTTTAACAAAAAAGCCTGAAATACATGGTCTCAGGATAAAATTATCAACATTATAGTGAGTATTAATTAACCTTTTTAAAAATCTTTTTATTAGCTGAAGAGGAGTCTCATAAGAGAAAACAAATGCAGGAAGCAGAAGATGTTTACCAAACAGGAATGAAAATTCTTAATGAGAGCACGAGAAAGTCCCAGAAGAAAGAGTGAGTTGTCTTCTTTGTGTAGCTCATATCTCCTGGATTGAAGGATATCAATAGCCTTTAATAATGACATCTATATGTCAGTTTCCGCCAGAAGTGTATTCAGCAACTATATTTTACAAGATATAGCTTATCAGATAAATGTTACCTATTAGTTAAAACTTAAGATAGAAGTAGACAAGTACCTATTTCTGTGAATCATTAAGCCCCCAAGCCCATATCACTAGCATGATGTGGCTTCCCGCCCCCCAAATTATTAACGATTTGGTAGACTCAGTGCATATTTTTTGTCATAACCATCCCCCGCTAACAAACTGGAAAAAAAATAACTTTGGCATTTCAATCCCACCCCAGCAATAAAAACGTTTGGCTTAATGTTTTTGCTATTAATTTTCAGTATATGAGGCTTTGTATTTCTGTTATGACATTACATTCATGTTTTACACTATGTATCACATAAGATAAATGTGCTAACTTTTAGGGAAAAGATTTGAGGTCTGTCCAAAGTTGGATGTATCCCCAGAAACTTCCAGAAGTTTTTAGAAAGTTGTATTGTTAATGTAATAATAGAGGAACATTGTTAATACATAACGAGAGAATGATTTTATTTATTGTAAATGTTGATCAAATGAAATTCAATTTGGTTTTAACAATACTTATTCAAAGACCTTGTGCAGCCATCAGCTGAAGAATTTGCACACCATCTACACATATATTTCTGGAACAGCATTTATGCTTAAAAGAATAACAGCATGCATTTTTTCTTCTTTAAGGGCTTATCAGTATTTTTTGAGAGCAGCTGACATGAATCATACTAAGGCGATGGAAAGAGTGTCTTATACATTATTGTTTGGTGACTACTTGAAGCAAAATATTCAATCAGCTAAAGAACTGTTTGAGAAACTGACTGAAAAAGGATCTCCTAAAGGTCAAACAGTATGTATAACTTTTTTTCTTAGGGTCCATAGATCTGTCATTCTTATTGTGAAAAGTTCTGAGGTGGGAGGTTGTATATAATTGAAAAGTATGCTCACTTTTTAAATCACATTCATCTATATAAAATTAGAATTAGAATTCTTTATTGGTCAAGTGTGATTAGACACAAGGAATTTGTGGTGCATAAACTCTCAGTGTACATACAACAATAGTGATAGAGCATTATCATAGTCATTTATAAAATTATATTCATTAATTTACAGATACTAAGTTTGAAGGAACAATAAGGAAACAAACCCAATTTCATATGTTATATTTCCAACATAGATTGATAGCTAGCTCCTTTTAAACAGTTTCTATTTTTAATAAGCATTTTGAAAGTTGCATTGTTTTTATTATAAGATTATACAAAATTGACTATTATTTTAAGGCATTGATCTGTTAACGTGAGAAATTCCAACATTTTATCCAAGAATTGTAGCCAAAAACTATTAGCCTTGCAATATACTTTATTTAAAAAAGACTAGATTTGAAATTATCCAAAACATATTCTAATACAATATGGGCAATAATTTAGATGTTTCAGAAACTGCTAATATTTCTGGATAAAACTGTGAAATCAGGTGACCTAGAGTCATTAAGAGTCAGATTCCATACATGTTTAATAAATAATAAATTATCATCATCTCATAAAACATAGTCTCATGTATTTTCAGGAAAAATCTAATACTACACCCAGGTGTGTCTAAACACTTATGTCTGTGTTTTAAATTCATGTTAAAAAACTTTTTCTTAAGGTTTCCTGAATACTAAAAGTTCAGGTGCTGATCTTATATTGGGAAGAGTGCATTTTATAGAAGTGGAGCTCCTGCAGTCCCATCATAATGGGGACTGTCAGTAAGCATTCTCTACAAGCACTTCTTGGTGAACAAATTTCATTTTGAATAAGTGGTCTTGCAGATAACTGGCCCCAAGCCAGGTAGTATTCTATTCTACTGCTTGTTTTGCATTGTTTATTGAGATTTGCGATTAAGCAAAATTATAATACCCCAATTTATCTTTTACATTAGAGCAGTGTATTAGATCACTAAATAAACACATAAAATTATTCATGAAGGGGATTAACTTATAAGGGGGATTTCTTACAAGAGCTGTGGGGGTGCACTGGTTAGAATGCAGTATTGCAGGCTAATTCTTGACTGCCAGCATTCTGACCAGCTCAAGGTTGACTCAGCCTTCCATCCTTTGGTAAAATGAGGACCTAGATTGTTGGGGGCAATGTGCTGAATCTGTAACATCGCTTAGAGAGGGCTGCAAAGCACTATGAAGCAGTATATAAGTCTTAAGTGCTATTCTATTGCTGTTGCTATTTTGTGTCAAATTTTCTGTATCTGTGTCAAAACAAAACCTACCATGCAGATTTTTGTGGTCTTTTTTTTTTAATAAAAAATCACATAGAATTATCAGGCACTTGTTATGGACTTCTCCATCATCATCGCAGCTCACACACTATGCCTAAAAAAGGTCAGATGGAATGGTTTCCTCTGAATTGTGTGGTGGTACTAGATCACCTTTTATATGGATATAATGCTATTGTCTATTTAATTTGGATTCGAAAATATACCTAATGAAAGTAATCTTGTAAAAATGCCATTTTTTAAAATGTTTCTTTCAGGCCCTTGGATTTCTATATGCTTCCGGTCTTGGTGTTGATTCCAGCCAGGCAAAGGTAATGCAAAGCCACCATCTTTTGTCTCTTTCTGTTAGTATGCCATTGAGAACAATACAATTAATTAGCTGCATTTTGTTTTTGTAGGCATTAGTTTATTATACTTTCGGTGCTCTTGGAGGAAATTTAATAGCACACATGATTTTGGTAAGTAGAGTTTTTTCAACCATACAAGTAATGATACAAAACAGCAAAATTCTGATAGCAATCTTGCCTTCTAGGTTTTATGGCTATGTTTTGTACTTACTGAGAATTTATCCCAATGAATATAGAAATTTACCTTGAAGAGATAAATTTATTTATTGGCTTTTAGAAAGGAATATTGTAATTGTAATTTTATGTATAAGGTTTTGGAATTGCTCAGTTTTATTGTTTTTACTTACTGCATTCTATGCTGAAGTTCATTGAAACAGAAGATGTTGCTAATGATTTAACAAAAACCCATTATGTCTGTTTTGAATATTTTCAAATGTAAGACAGTGGTACTTGCTTTATGACAGAAGTTGCTTCTTTCCAGGGCTACCGGTACTGGGCTGGAATAGGTGTCCTTCAGAGCTGTGAATCTGCACTTACGCATTATCGCTTAGTAGCTAACCACGGTATGTACAGATATTAATATACATCAGTTAGATGGAGAGATAGATCAATACATTTCCATTAGCTAATATATACACAGGATAATTTTGTGTCATTAAACTGGAGTAGTTCATCCCCTTTAAATAGAAATGTGGTTGGTTATATAGATTATATGATGGCTAGTAACCAGCTAATGTTAAAAGCAAAGCTTGGAATCTGATGTTTGTTTCAATTGACATAACAGGTTTGTCACAAGATCTAGAAGGGGGAACATTTCAATATCCCTTACATGGTGTAAATTTGCTCTGGAACATTCAGACATCTTGTAGCACATTTGGGGAAGAGATGGGGAAAAAATCTTGTGCAAACAGAATTCTGCTATTTAGTTTTCCATAAGAAATAATAGAATTGCAAGCATATAATGAATGTTTTTCTTTGATACAAATATTATCTTAGATGTTTCAGGTTTACTTGTTATTTTTGCAATAATGGGTATTCTTGCTTTAACTAATTGGTTTTGTTTAACCCTCTTATTAGGAGACCTAGCTGGCACCACAAATATTTATATAAAGAAATTGCAACCAGAACTTCTTCATACTTATTAAATTAGTTGTCCCATGGTAGTGTTGTGTCTACCCCTCCAAATTTAATTTACCAATCCCAGAATTTTTTTCTCCTCCCCCTCCCCCAATAAATTTCATTTACAAATCCGTATAACATTTTTCTTTCTTTCTTTATCCATAATTTGGAGGTAATCTGGAGTGGGGCCCTACTTTTCATCTTGTGGCAACTTTTGTACACTTTCACAGAATCACATGACACAATGAAAAACATTTGCTTATAAATATGTATGTGTCAGTTATTTAAAGGGCATTTAGAACAGGTGAAGATTCCTTTTAGTAATTCAGTATATGAAAAGTATGATATGTACTAGATCTTGAATTATATAAAGATAAAATTAAATGTTTCTGCCCTGTTCTTTCTCCCTAGTGGCTAGTGATATCTCTCTGACTGGAGGCACAGTGGTTCAGAGAATTCGTCTGCCAGATGAAATAGAAAATCCAGGAATGGCTAGTGGAATGTTGGAGGAAGATTTAATACAATACTATCAGTTCTTAGCTGAAAAGGGAGATGTTCAAGCACAGGTAATTTAATTGTCAAACTAAGATGGCAAAGAGAAAGGTTAGTTAGGGAGCTCCATTTAGACTTGAGTGAACAGGAATAAGGAATTTGGCCAGTTTTTGGAGTTGAATAGCTTCACTGAAGAAGGCTTGTTTGCCTAATTAGTAAAAGTTTTATTCTTTGAATTGCATTGTGTTTGCTTGCTTACTTAACTGTCTGAAAGGTGAGACTTACAGTTGCAGCTGATTTACTAGCTAGTGAATGGAGGTACATTCTTGCAGTTTAGTCTCTAGAAACAGAGAAGAGACACTTGAACAACTGGAGCAGACAAAGAGAAGGAGAAATAAAGATGGGAATGCAACAGAGAGAAGCACTCTGACTGCCCATCTCCAGAAACAAAACAAGTGAATTTATAGGTAGTTCTCGACTTACGATCACAATTGATCCCAAAATTTTTGTTGCTAATTGAGGCAGTTAAGTGAATTTCGCCCCATTTCACAATCTTTCTTGCCACTATTGTTAAGTGAATTGTTGTAGTTGTTAAGTTAGTAAAATGGTTGTTAAGTGAATCTGGCTTCCCCACTTTTGAGTCACCTTTTGATTTTGTGAAAAAGTTGCAAAAAATGTGATCACATCACCCCAGGACACTGCAATCATCATAAATACATGCCACTTGCCAAGCACCTGAATTTTGATCATGTGACCATGGAAATGCTGCAACAGTGATAAATGTAAAAAATGGTCAAAAGTTACTTTTTTCAGTGTCTTTGTATCTTTAAAAAGTCATTAAATGAACTGTTGTTCAAGGACTACCTGTATTTGTTTATTGGTATGTTAAATTTCTTTGTCACCTATCACCATGGGACTACTGTAGGCAGCTTACAACATAAAAACAGAGAAATGAAAAGAAGGGTTAAGGTAACAATAACAACATAATGACACAACAAAATAAACTATGAAATACAATAATATGAAATTAAAAGATGGGCAGGGAGAAGCAGGGAATGTAGGAGGAGAGGTGGCGTTTGCTATCAATCTAACAGCCACCTCTAGTTTGATACTCCCCCATTGGGTCCCCAGGCCAAATAGCAGAGCCAGGTCTTCAGGCTGTTGTGGAAGGAGCGGAAGGTGGGAGCAGATCTCACCCATGGGAGGGAGGATAGGATGTTCCAGAGGGCAGGTGCTATAGCAAGAAGGCTCTTCTGGATCCAACAGCCAGACTTTGATTGATAGGATCCGTGGTAGGCCCTCTCTGTCAGCACGAGTGGGGCGATCCTGACCTGGCAGGATGAGATGGTTCTTCAGGTAACCTAGAATTTTATAACAGGACTCTTCTTAAAATTAACAATAAAGTTACTTACTGAGAGAATGATGCAAGTAATCAGATCAAACTAAGGGTCTTGAAAATAATAGAGTATATGTCAGTTAAGCAGGGTAGTAATGGTGATAAGATGTTGAAGAATAACAACATAAACTCCCCCCCCCCCAATATTTGTTGGAATGGTGAGAGTTTATCAGAAGGCAAATTAGGGAATACTCAACTGTACTCTTTAGGTATAACATTTTTTAAAGGAGCTTTTTAAAGAACACGAGTTTTTAAAAAGCCAGCTTGGTTGGTTGTAGAGCATACTATATTTTCAAAACACGATGGGAGTTATGTAAAGCTGGGAGAGTATTTTCCTTTCCTTTCTACAAAATGCTAAGAGTACTTCTATGAGTCATTTCGATTTAGTTTTTGCTAAAACTAATTTGCGCATTCTCTGTCCTGAAACTTAAATGCAGTGAACTGTGGTTGCAGTCTAGCAAAGACATGATTTCCAAATCAATATTTCAGAACACTGTAATGAGCAGTACCTTACAAAATATTATTAGACAACTCTCATGATAACAACCATGATTTGGTATTGCTCATCAGCTTTTGATTACTTTTGGAGTACAGAGTGTTGCCTTGTTCTCATTGCCATCTTTTATTGTTTTGGATTGTTATAAAGAAATGTTAATTAGCAGAAAACTAGATATTTGGGGCCTTGGGTGGCTCAGGCTGTAAATGCCTGCTCTTAAGATCCAGCTGTCTACAATTACTGTAGGCTCAAATCCCACCAGGCTCAAGGTTGACTCAGCCTTCCATCCTCTCAGGGTAGGTAAATTGAGGACCCAAGATTGTTGGGGGCAATTAGCTGACCTTGTAAAAATGCCGCTTAGTAATAAGCAGGCATATACAATGGAATGAAGGCTATTGCTGAGCACATTGGGTTGTGCTCCAAACATTGTAAGCCGCCCTGAGTCTTCGGAGAAGGGCGGCATATAAATGTAATTAAAAAAAAAATGTAAGGATTTTTTTTCCTGATTAATTTTTAGTTTCTACAAAACCTAGCAAGGATTGAATCTTATCAATCTGAGGTGAAATTACTGTTTTTTTTTTAAATTGCAATAGGACAGTTTTTCTTTAAAATATTTCCTTCACCTCTTGATTTGGAGGTTGTCCCTTTATTGTGTACGTTCTAATACTCTTTCTTCAGAGTACGCTTTCTTGATAGGAAGTTGAATAACATGTTTGAACTTCTGTTGCAGGTAGGGCTTGGACAATTGCACCTGCATGGAGGAAGAGGAGTAGAGCAAAATCATCAGGTATCTGTAAAGCAATACATAAGATGTTGGTACATTTAACTTGTAAAATGAAATTGTAATTGAAAAGCTATTTTCAAAAGCAAGAGCTGTCTTCTTAACGTAACAGTAGAGATCTAGAAGGTATTTCAGTGTTTAGTGTGATCAATGCACAAGGAGCCAAATTCCAGTTAGTTACAAATGTCTTGTATTACATACTTCATACCTGACATTGGTCTGCATGCATTTACTGCAGCTCACAAATGCATCCCATATTGCCTGTTGCAACTTGTTCTGTATGGACTTACGTTGAAAAGTTTATTCAGAAGGGTAGAAGATGATGTTCACTTGCTTGAATAAGCAGCAAATGCTATTAATAATGCTGGTAGGAATTTAAGATGACCAATTAATGTAAGAGAAAAAAACTGTTTAATTCAATTTTGATATTAAATAAAGTGTAGACTATGCCTGTGGCCAGAAATTTAATAAATAAATTCTACATTAAGTAAAGCAGCGTTTCTCAACCTTGGAACTTTAAGATACATGCACCTTAAATCCCAGAAATCTGGAAGTTGAAGACTACATGTCTTAAAACTGTCAAATTTGAGAAATGCTACTGGAATGATGCAATCAAAATTGCAGTAATGCAACTAAAATAAAACTAAGGTATTTTAAAAATATAATACAGTTCTAAGGTGATAACTTTAAATATATTGTTTAACATAATTCTATTGAATTTATTTGCTATAAACTTAAAGTTAGTAATAAAGCAAACAACTTCTTGTCAGCTCTCAATCCCCTTGCATTTCTACTGTACCAATAGGAATTGCTTCTATTGAAGAATGTTTAAAAATAATACCTCTGAAATAGAATAACACCTTCTTGTTCCTCCACATCCTCCATTCTCATAGTGCGTTGGCCAGGCCTCCTAATCTGCTAAACTGATACCAAGGGTTCATAAAATAATGTTGTAAAATGGTGTAATAGTTATAATTTATACCCTTCAGCTAATTAAAAGCAAGATTTCAAGTCATGGTTTTGATGGATCAAAAATTGCGCATTGAAGATATGCCTACTTGGAATTAAGCACTATTTATCACAGTGGAATTGCTTTCAAATCACCAAGAGTATGGATAGGCTATCAAACGATACTGCCCTAGCATGCAAAAAGTGAAATAATTATTGAATTTGCACATTTTAGTATCATATTCAACTATATAAAACTGATATACAGTATCTATTGTTCACATTCATAATGCAGATTTTTAAATAAACGAATGAATGTCACATGTTATATTAAAAATCATTGTCACATATTTATATTTCTATTCTTTTTCTCTTCTAGAGAGCTTTTGAATACTTCAACCAAGCAGCTAATGCTGGCAACTCACATGCAATGGCATTTTTGGGGAAGGTAAGGCACAATTGTCTTTGAGCTGTGTGTGTTTGGAAATTACCTTTTGATTTACTACTACAGTCAAAGGATTTATTGCTGTGGAAAATAAGAGATGGCTAAATGTCAGTCTGATTGTCTATTTAAATGTTCCTCTGAAAAGCAGTATCTGATATTATAACTTTAACAGAGAATGAAGGCCTAAACCTTCCTAGGCCATCTAGGGAATAACTTTAGCTGCCATGAACATTTTTCTAGAATTGGTATTTTATACAAAGTCCCAAATAAACCAAAATAATATAATTACAAATTACAAATCCTATCTGTCTGACTATAGGTGCCACATAAATTACTGTTCAGGAGATAGTCAAGATCCCTCTTCAAAATGTCACACTAAACTCTGTACTTCAGTTTATCAAATTTCAGATATAATGGACAAAACCAGATATAATGGACAAAATCTACACAGATTTCTGTACTTAACCCACATTCACAGTTTTATATATGCATAAATTATCTTTTATGTAATGAGGGTATGAAATGGGGGAAACCAGCCTTTTCACAATTTTCTTGCATAATCTAGGCACTCAGTTTGGGATGGAAATATCAGTATTGTTCCTGCTTCTTACTGTGTGTAATTCCTTTTTAAAACCTTGAAAAATAACCTTACTTTCATGTCAAGCTCAACTTGTATGGCTTCATAGTCACCTTCAGATAGTTTTCTTGACAACAATACAAAAATAGTTCACAAGTCGTTCTGAGATTTCTTTTCAATGCTTTTATGAATAGCCTGCAGTCCCCCTCATAAGTATCAATTAGGTCTGCCATTACTGAGCTTTTCAGGATTAAAGAGGTTGTGTAAACCAATTAAGGTGTTCAGACCACTAGATGGGTATGTCCCACAGAGAACAACCAACCACCGTTGGGGCATTGGGTGCTGTGCAGTGGTGGGATTCAAATTTTTTACTACCAGTTCTGTGAGTGTGGCTTGGTGGGCATGGCAGGGGAAGGATACTGTAAACTCTCCTGTCAGAGATGGTATTTCCTGGTTCTCCAAAATACTCAAAATTTCCACTACTGGTTCTCCGGAACTGGTCAGAACCTGCTGAATACCACCTCTGGTACTGTGTCTGCTAAGCTTACTTTAATTTTTGATTCTGATTCACTAAATTTTATTCATAATTTCTTTTAGACTGTAAAAGAGGATTTAGAGGATTACTTTATTTAGAAAAAAAGACTGCTAATTTAACCATAGGAGTCAATTTTATGGTGCTGTTATGGTAAAAACCTTCACGTATCTTCAGATTTTACTGGTCTATCAAATAAATCACACATTGTTTAATTGTGATTAGACAAATTTCCTGGAGAAAATCTGACATACTTTCCTTCGTAGTATTTTCAGCCACTTCCCAAGAGTTGAGATTTACTTAGGTACATATTATTATTGGATACTTTCTCATACTAAATTGAGAGAAGAATATTGCACATTTATTGTAGAATACTATTAGTTTGATAAAACAGATGTTCAGAATATCAGCTTAAAATATCAATGGCTGGCTGACCTTTAAGAACTGCAGGAAAGTGTCCATAGACATAGAGATGCTGTTTCTTCTGCACTCTAGTTTTTGAGGCATGGGTTGAAAGGAGATTTTTCTCCCTTCTCTTTCTTTTTTACTGGACCCTTCAAGCTACACTTGTTTTTCCAGTCACAAAATAAAAGTTGTTAGACTAGGAAAACTGATCCTAGAGGCAAATCTGGATCATGCAGATCTTGCTTCCAGAATGAGAGGGGAATATTAGTCCATTATTGGATGTCTCCATTAGATTAAGCCAAAAGGAATCTTGGCAGAAAGGACAATAGGCTGTTCTTTCTCTCAAAAGAAGGATCTTTCTTCTAAGATAATGATACATGCATCGATCAACTAAAACAATTTTGCAAAATTGTTTTACGTTTAAACAACTTTTAAATGAAATTATTATGGTTTTTATTAATCTCAGTATAATTAAAAGAAGTTCTGCGTTAAGTGGGCCAGATTTTATGCCAAAGAATAAATATTTTTTTATAAAATTAGACTCTTAATAACTTTAACTTTTTTTAATTACATTTATAGGCTTCTCCGAAGACTCAACAATGGAGCACAACCCAACAGCAATAGCCTTCATTCCATTGTATATGCCTGCTTATTACTAAGCGGCATTTTTACAAAGTCAGCTTATTGCCCCCAACAATCTTGGGTCCTCAGTTTACCTACCCCGAGAAGATGGAAGGCTGAGTCAACCTTGAGCCTGGTGGGATTCGAGCCTACAGTAATTGTAGACAGCTGGATCTTAAGAGCAGGCATTTAACAGCCTGAGCCACCAAGGACTCAACTTAAGTAACTAAGTTACGTTTTGTTTTTATAGATGTATTCAGAAGGAAGTGATATTGTACCTCAAAGCAATGAAACAGCCCTTCAATACTTTAAGAAAGCTGCTGACATGGTAGGTTGCTGATATCTTGAAATTTACAAGAACTCAAATGTATACAACCCTATTTCTGGAAGCCAATCATTTTGAAATGAAGTGTTCTACACACAACAAACACATAATGTATTGGTTTTGAGGAAAATTGTTGTTTCTGATATATTCAGAAAATCCAGATAAAAAATGATTTTTTCAGAAATCACAAATGTTTAGTACTCTCTATGACCTTCCACATTAATTACTAAACTAGTTAAGTGGTTTCTCCTATTGTCTTCCCATGATGATTACTTATATGTCTAAGACATGTGAGTGACCGTGGTGTCTGTCATTTGTCCCACACAGTATAATTTGTATGTGCAAGTTTGATTATTTTCTTCAAGGACTTTATGTCCAATTTGTCCTGACTTACTATTTTAATGATAGTTGTATTACCACACTAAAGATAATCTAAGATTGGACATTCTTTAATTTAGTAATGAAGTGAACAAAATAGAGGACGTTTGTCTTCAGCTCAAGGCAAAACTGTCCCATTGATTCAGTATCTTGCATATTTTATGTTTTATATGGAACAAAACTCAAAACATTTCATGAATTTAACCTCAGGGAGCTTGGACAAGTTTTTCAAACAGTTTTAAGTTTCCCACTGCAAATAATATAATTGGCATGCCTGAGAAAAGGGGTTACTAGTTTAACAAATACACATTAAAATAAGACCTAGGAAACATGACAATTTTGTTTTGAACTTAAAAACTCCTTTTCAGGATTGGAATATTTGTTTCCCATCCTGTCTCTTTACAAGTTACTAGTTTTGAGTTAGATTTTAATCACATTCTTGTATTTCAGGGCAATCCAGTAGGACAGAGTGGTCTGGGAATGGCTTATTTATATGGAAGAGGTGTTCCAGTGGTAAGTCTGCTTAGGAAAATGGCAGTAACAACTCTATTTAAAAAAAGGAGGAGGGTGGTTTTGCAATATTAGAATCATATTGTTTATATAGCCGTTTGTATCGCATTTAAATGGATAAAAAGAAAAGTTCCATTTGAAATGGAAATTAGAAAAAATATACTTTTAGGTGGTAGAAATGTTCAGATAAACAATTCCAAATATAAGAGGTAGCAAAGAAGAAATGTATCCAAGAACATTTTGGATGTTTGAGGGTGGCAGAGTTGGCAGAATGAACAACATAGGATCAAATGAAAGTGAGAAAATGGAAGCTATGGAATGCACAGTCAGATATTTTATCTCATCACTTAAAAGCAATATATGTGTTCACATTTAAACATAATAAAAGAGATTTAGGACTGTAGTGAAGATTTTTAGTGTACTTCAGTGTAGAATCCTGACTGATCCTCCATCATCTATGTCCCCCTTTAGAACCATGAGCTGGCCCTGAAATATTTCCAGAAGGCAGCAGAACAAGGATGGGTTGATGGACAGCTTCAGCTAGGCTCCATGTACTATAGTAAGAGACCTTTCTTATATTCAGAATTTACATTTTGGAACTGGATACGTCATTTTCGGAAGATGTTGGAAGTAATTGAATAATTGAGAGTTTGCTTTTCTAAGAATGAAACATTTATAATTTTCACCTCATAAAAATAGCCAATAATTTAGGTTATTAATCTTTAAAGCATGTCATTTTAAAAAGTATCACTATTGAATCAGTTTCCTTTGTCTGTGTATTACTGATCTTTTAACATGTATCCTTAAATAATGTTAAATAACAACCAGAGTGTATCTCTGTTTCATAGTTGGAAAAATAAATATAAGTGTATGGCTAGTTGGGGGGTTATTATGTATTATTTTATTTCTGAACTGCCTAATAAATGAAACTCTTTGGACAAATTATGAAGTTAATAAGGATATTAAGAATAAAACTCATTCATAAATAGAATGGGAAAATTATTACAAAGCAAACGGAAGCCACAATTCATATTTTCATAGATTGAAGTTGACAAGTTTTATTTGGTGACCTAAAGTCTTTCTTTACTGCTTTTGACTATATTGATCCAGGAAGTGGATCAGGAAGCTGAGCTCTTTTAAGTTGAACTGTTAAGTTAGGACACCAAATATAATGTGTCAAGCAGAAAGCAAGATTTCAGGTTTGCATCAAACTCATGATTAAATTATAGGAAACTAAATGGTTTGTAAGTTCATTTAGTATTATATATTTTAATTTCACAATTCAAACTGAACTGGTGAATCTTATTATTGTCAACTAAGTGAAATAGCAACATTGATCAAATTTAGATTGTACAGATCAAAAGACATCAATTCAATTATTCCTGCTGATTCTTTTCTATTTGTAGATGGCATTGGTGTCAAGAAAGACTATAAGCAAGCTTATAAATATTTTAACCTGGCTTCTCAAGGGGGTCATATTCTGGCATTCTACAATTTAGCACAGATGCATGCCACTGGCACTGGAGTCATGCGGTCCTGTCATACTGCTGTTGAGGTAAGAATCGGTGGTTTTCCTAAATGCAGGGACAATCAATAGATAGTGTTGCAGTTGTTTTAATGAAATTCTGAATGCTGTGTTAAGGTGGGTCATCTTTGGGGCCACATAAGTATGTACAGTGGCAATGAACTGTTTCAAATAATTTAGTATTACTATGGAAATACTTTAATTGGAATATATTCAAATGAAATGCAGGGCTTGACTTTCTATGAAGAATACAGTTTTCTGTTTAAAGAGTGAAGTCATCTATTTGAATGAATGAATGAATTATTTATTGGCCAAGTGTGATCAGACACACAAGGAATTTGTCTTTGTGCATGTGCTCTCAATGTACATAAAAAGAAAAGATACATTCGTCAAGAATAATAAGATATAACACTTAAAAATAGTCATAGGATACAAATAAGCAATCAAATCATACTAGGAAACAGTTGATATAAATTGTAAGGATACAAGCAACAAAGTTACAGTCATACAGTTACAAGTGGGAGGGGATGGGTGATAAGGACTGATGAGAAGATCAATAGTAATAGTAGTGCAGACTTTGTAAATAGTTGGACAGTGTTGAGGGAATTATTTGTTTAGCAGAGTGATGGCATTCAGGGAAAAACTGTTTTTGTGTCTAGTTGTTCTGGTGTGCAGTGCTCTATAGCATTGTTTTGAGGGTAGGAGTTGAAACAGTTTATGTCCAGGATGTGAGGGGTCTGTAAATATTTTCACAGCCCTCTTTTTGACTTATACAATATAAAGGTCCTCAAAGGAAAGCAGGTTGGTAGTAATCGTTTTTTCTGCAATCCTAATTAATTCTGAAGTTTGTGTCTGTCTTGCTGGGTTGCAGAACCAAACCAGACAGTTACAGAAGTGCAGATGACAGACTCAATAATTCCCCTGTAGAACTGTATCAGCAGCTCCTTGGGCAGTTTGAGCTTTCTGAGTTGGCCAGAAATAACATTCTTTGTTGTGCTTTTTTATGACGTTTTTGATGTTAGGTGTCCATTTTAGGTCTTGAGATATGATAGAACCTAGAAATTTGAAGGTCTCTACTGTTGATATGCATAACAAAAGGCTTAAATTTCAGCCAGCTTATTAACATGAGCTATTCCAAGTTCTTTAAAGTTTCACATAAAGTAAGATGAATTCGAACAACAGAATTAGCTTACTAAATGAAATCTATTTGTTCTTCCCTAAATGCACCAAACTCTGGACCTTTGGTGGCTTCTCAAGAATCAACCTGTGGAACTTTTTTGAAAAAGTTCCATGCTCTAACATTTAATGTAATCTAGAAACATTAAAATAAGTTTTGTTGGGAGTTTGTGCTGTTGAGTGAGTTCTTAAACAGGTTTGATAATCTTTCTATCTAATGCTTGAATTGTTCTTATTCATTCTTGCATCACTGTTGAATCTTGGTGCAGAATCTATGAACAAGGTAATTGTTTCTACAATATATTTCCAAATAACCACTAAAGCAATTAAAATTACCTTTCCCCCCCTGTAGCTGTTTAAAAATGTGTGTGAACGGGGCCGTTGGTCTGAGAGACTCATGACTGCTTACAACAGCTATAAAGATGGCAATACGAATTCTGCGGTTGTTCAGTATCTCCTTTTGGCAGAACAAGGCTATGAGGTTGCACAAAGCAATGCTGCCTTCATTCTTGATCAAAGTAAGGATTAAATAGTTCCTTGAGTTGTTGGTCTAGTATAATGCAGTAGTAATTTTTAGCATCCAATTCTTACTTTTGCTTAGCTGTTTTTGCCTATGCACAAATGCATGTGATATATCAATGTAATATTCATATGAATTATGAATGAAGCATAAATCCACTCAGTCGTAACCCCATGAAAAAAAATCAAACATTCAATAGAATCCTGAAATTAGTACTCTAGAACTATAAACTATAAATATTTCTTTTTCCCCCTTTGATTGCTCAGTTAACAATCTTAACCTCAAGTGAAAAATTCTATTTAAATGCCATTTCAAAATGAAAACATTCATCTTATTTCCTTTTTAAATTATGTGTATATATGTATATATAGTAGATGATGTCAATACATCAATTACTAATTATAAATCAATTTCTATTTTAATAATATTGAATAATATGAATATGACTTTTAACTATATAAAAATAACCAAGAGTTAGTTATTAATACTTCTTCCCAGTACTGAATAATTGGATGGTTGAAAATACATAAACAGATGGTGTTTAACATTGCCAACAGAGAGCGAACTGTACTGAACCGATTCAGCCAATGTAAATTTTCTGCTTATCCCCTTAATAATAGATTTCATCCAAAACACATTAAGGTATCAATTAACATGCATATATTTTTGAGTTCATCTCCTCTGTTCTTTGCTTATCAGTATCTACCATCCTAGGTGCAACAAAAACTAATAGTTATGTTTGCAGAGAGTCTGTTAGCAATGCTGAAATTTAGTGCTGTAAACTTTTAGGTCAAATTTAAGTAGCCTAGATAACTTTATATTTGCAACAAAAAAAGACTGTTTAGCCAATTATCTAATATTGCATCAGCTTCTAAATTCATTCTATCCCATTCAATTTATGAAAGTTAATCTCATAACCTAAAATTTCAACATATGACTTCAGTGGCGATAGGAAGTTTTTGCATGACTTATATGAGCAAGGCAGTGCTAATATAAATTAAACTCACAGACAACAAGGGCCCAAACAGTTCATATAAGAACAAGCATTTCTGCATTTGTTCACTAGAGTAGAAATGAGGGGTATTTCTTCTTAAATCCAGTGTGTATTTCAGATGTGCCCAAAATATTTTCTGGATTGCAGTTGGTTTTTGTATACATTTGACAAAATGTCTGCCTAACATTCAGGATCCACAACCTTTTGCCAAGCTGAAAGTTGTATTTCACCATTAAATGGCAGTTGAGACCTCAGGGTAAAGTCAAAAACCAAATTAGATTTCACTTATTTTCTTTACTACTTAATTAGAATTACATAACCTTACCAAGATAACACCCCAGTCACATATTCAATAATTTCCCTTTCCACATTTCTTTTTAAATTTGCTCCATCCAAGAATTCAGTTTATGAACCTCGGGCCTATTATTTTTATTTTATGTTTTTGGCCTTTTGTCATAATAAAATAGGATGGTGACAAATCCTCTGTCCAGGCATCTGAGACAACTAGTGAGCTCTGACTTTACTGGGTTTTAACTTTGTGGAATCAAGTGATCACCACAATCCCTCAACTAATTAACATGCTTGCAAACAAGGGTATTGATTCTATGTTTAGATAATTCAGGTTCAAGTTCTGTTCATCTCCTATTCTTGTTCACTGGAAGAACAGCAAAATGGATTACATGAGTAATACTAAAGGACAGGAAAAGAAATGACTTGAACATTTACTGACTCACTTTTTCCCCCTCACACTACAGAAGAAGCCAGCATAATAGAAGAGAATGAAACCTATCCCAGAGCCTTATTACACTGGAACAGAGCAGCCTCACAAGGTCAGTCATTTCAGAATTTAGTCCAGTTTCATAGCAGTAGCAAGAACTGATCTGTTATGGATTTTTTTTATCATACTAAGAAGTTGTAGTAGTACTTGTTTAACAGCTGAAAGTAGATCTTGATTGAAAGGTGTCACATGTTTTAATGGAAAACTGAATCTAAATATATTTGATAGATTGGGGGTATCAGAGGCTGCTTCTGCATCCATATGCTCGTTGTACTAGTTGCCATAGTCGATTTGAAGTGAAAACATCATTTTTGAAGTAATTCAACCTAAAAATCACATTCTAAATAATAGGAATTGGAGGCAGATACACATTCTGTCTTCAGCGCAAGTCTGTTCTCTCCACATTAATTAGAACATCTTGAAAGGAATGGAAAATAGTTAAGCAGTATTACTCACAAGTCCTTTCATAGAGTTTATTTTCTTGATAGGTTACACTGCTGCTAGACTAAAACTTGGCGATTATCATTTCTATGGCTTTGGCACCGAAGTTGATTATGAGACTGCATTTATTCATTACCGCCTGGCAACAGAGCAACAGCACAGTGCCCAAGCCATGTTCAACCTAGGATACATGCATGAAAAAGGACTTGGGATTAAGCAGGTAAGCAAGTGCATAGTTACTCCCATAATTTTGGAATAACACAAACATGGGTTTCAAAAGACTTTCAGAATCTTCTGCTTTTAAACAAGAGTATAATAAACATGGTTTTCAACCTAGTTTCAGAAGATTCTGCAAGTAATCATTTCAGACATTTGAACAAAATAATCAAATTATTATATTATTCTTCAAGTAGAGATTATTTGGATGGATAAAATTGCAAAATGGTAATGACAGTCAAAATCACAAGGTATAACAATTTTAAACCATAATTTCCAAAGTTCTTGTTAACCTTTTATTATTCTGTCATAAGCATTGTAAAAAAAACAATATTAAATTTTATCCCATTAATTCATGTAAGTAATTCTTGTGAGATATACACCAAAGGAAGAAAAGAGATTCCCTGTACTCATATTCATATGATTTGGTTAGTTCTGATTTTGCAAATTTCATGTATTGTATATGTTGTAGGACATTCACCTTGCAAAACGCTTCTATGATATGGCAGCTGATGCTAGTCCTGATGCTCAAGTTCCTGTCTTCCTTGCACTTTGCAAGTTAGGAATTATTTATGCCTTCCAGTATGTGCGAGAAACCAATGTAAGTAATGATGAAGAAAATGGTGTTATTTAAGGTAATCTGTATAGTAGTGATGGCTTTTCTTTCACACACACATACACACACACGTCTAAAATATAAATGGTTTTTAACATAGAACAGTTTCTAGGATTTGGCTGAGAAAATATTTTGAATTTTATTTCCATTTCTTTGGTAATGGTGTGAAATCTCTGTATTTCTTGGTCAGATGTAATGCTTTTGATTTCAATTCAGTTTAGCCAGAACTTCAAGGACCAGTTGTAAGTACTGCTTGTTCAGCACTGTTGTGCCTTAGAATAGTCATTCAACAAATGGTCCTTAACCAAGGACTACTTGTACTGCATAATACTGGCTGTTCTAATTACTATCCTTGTGAGAAACTTTTCTGATACCCAAACATGCTATTCCAAGTATTGCAAAAATTGTCTAGCCTCAGAACATACTCATTCCAACTTGGGCTCCAGATTTGGTCCTCTGAAAGAACTACGATTTGAGAAGGAAGTTGTTCTCAGCCAAGACTTTTCCTACCATCAAAGCACAGAGTATGAAAATTGCATCTAGTCCAGTATCCTTCCAGAAGACATTCAGGATGTCTGTGAGCATGAAAATAGAATGCTGTTAAGTTTTAGCAAAATAGCATATTTTAGCCTGTCCACAGAAGGAAACAAGCATGCTATTTGTTTTAGGCACAAGTGGCTTGGGTGAAATGGGGAAAAAGCCAAGGATTCTGACAGCCAAAGAGAGGAGGGAAATTAAAGGAAAGTGTAACCATTGTAGGAGCCCATATTTATCAACAGAAGTATCAGCATGAATAGGCAGACAGGCACATAAATCAGTGGAAGAGAGGAAAGGGATGACAAGCAAATGAGATCAGCTGTAGTGGAAGCTTCCTTCTTAGTGTTAAGGAAAGTGCATATGTGCAGTCATATGTGCAGGCTGTCTATCAGCCATGGTGGCAGTTGAAGGAAAACTTGGAGATATACTGAGAACACTGCTCTGGCCGCTGCTCTGTAGAGGAAAGAGAAGGCCATGTGCGCAAGTCTCACCTCTTTCAGATGTTGTTTTATCCCAAATCTGGAACAATCAAAGCATTCTGGGCATCAGTTGCACCTAACTGACTGATCTGAACTCATTTAGATATGTTCTTAATTTGAAACTAAATATTTTCCTGCATCAAACGTACTAGGATTGAATTATTTCTTCTGCACTGTTATTATCCATCAAACATAGCACTCTTGTCATTTAGAAAGATGCTGAAACCATGAGGAACTTTATACACATTGTGGTTACACTATGAGAATTAATTGTGTCTCCCCCCCACCCCCCTTTCATATTTCTATTTAGGTCAAGGAGATATTCTCACACCTGGACATGGACCAACTCTTCGGCCCTGAGTGGGACCTTTACCTCATGACCATTATTGCTTTACTTTTGGGCACAGTAATAGCTTACAGGCAGAGGCAGCATCAAGGAGTCCCAAGGCCTGCGGGGCCACGACCAGTGGTACCTCCTCAAGAACCTGCTCCAGAACAGCAGCCACCCCAATAGTAGCAGCTGGAGATTCAACGAAGTGAACTGGAATTTCTAGCTAGGACTCTTTTTGTGATCTTATGACAAAGGTCCCACTCAGATCAAATAGTTACATGCACACAAGATTCAGAAAAGTATTGAATTGAGAAAGCAGTTTAGAATTATGCCTTTTTTTCAGGGATATGCATCTTTTTTGAGATGGAGTGGAATGTTATTTCAGTGCCAATGGAATAACAAAATAGATTTTGTGAAAAAGAAGTGTGCTACTTCAAAAGTGATGCCTACTATATTTAGTTCATTCAGTGCCCTTTTCAACTGTCTTTTGATTGTTCAAAAAGAAATATATTATGAGGTTTAATATGAGAACATTACACCTTGTGCTCTTTATAGTAAACAGTTGTTGTCTTTTCCAGATGTTTGTGATTGTGATAAACCGGACTTTATTTTATGGTTCTCCCTATTATTTTGAAACCAGCATAAACCTCTGTAATGGCATCAGCCATGAGGGTCTGGATGCTTTAACTTAGAATGAACAGTTATAAATAAATATATATTCATGGGCTACTCTTTCTAGAGGTCAGGTTTAAAATACGAACTACATTTGTGCAATGACTATTTAAATAAGATGAAACCTTTTTGTTTAGCATTCAGACTTGTTTGAATTATGCACACTCAAATCTTTCTGGTATATCTTTTCCCAAGTATACAAGGCAGCTTGTTTAGTCTTCCTTTTTTTTATTGTTTCACAAGTATGCCAAGATTATCCAAGCAATGGGCTGAAAAAACAACCAGTGTTAATCAACCTCTTTATTTCAGTGGGTTTTTTCTGAAGTATTTTCTCATTGGATATCATTGGTTTGCTTTTCAGTCCATCATAATATATTCTTATGATTCAGACTTATTTGGGGTTGAAGATTGTGCAAGTAAGTGTTATTAATGTAACTGCTATCTATATATCTCTTTAAAATCTGCACTCTGATGTTATACTGCACATGGCTGAAAACTAGTCAGTGAGTATGCATATGGTAGACTATCCTAACAGTGTTGTTTTATAACAACCTTACAATTATGAGCTATACCAACTATGCCAGATTTGGGTAGAATGCATGTGATTTTTAAACTTTTGCAAAATGGGAATAGAACGCATGGCTAGGATTGAAACATGGACATTTTTAAAACAGTGATGAGTTATATGAATTGCAGTAGAAAATCTAATCCCAAAATTTCCCTTGCAATGTCATGAAAATAACATTATTTTTGCTGTAATATTAATTTATGAAGATTCTAAGTAATATACTAGGAAAACAACAACAACAGATTTTGGCTGAAGGCCTAATTAAAAAAAATACTTTTTGCTACTAGTGCATCATTATATAATCTTGAGTACCCTAGAAAGAAATATAATTAAATGCTGTTCTCTGGAAACTAAACCTCATTAAGTGCATTTAAGAAGTATGCAACTTCTGTATATATCAGTAGGCTCCCTTGTGTAAGTTTAGAGTACATGACAAGAACAACAAAAGTCCCCATATAAGGAAAGTGGAGAGAGAGAAACTGAGTTTGTATGAATCTAAAGTACAAGGATATTTTTAACAGGCTTGCTTATATCTACAGGAAGCTGTTTTAACAGCAAGCATGTGTCTTAGCAGCAGTATTACTAAAGGTAGTTGTGTAGACAGAGCTTTCTTTCTATTTAACACATTGGATAAGATGAAAAATTCTTGCAATGAATACAAGATGTCAAAAAAAAGGAAACAATTAAAATCTATTCAGTTATTTGGGCTGCAGGTTTTTTTAAACAATTTGTGGAAAACTTAGCTATTTCAGAAGAAGACAAAAAACCTTGCCTCAAGAAACCTTGCCTCTTCTCTAATAAAAGGTGCAAATGGAAAAATGTCCCAAGTGTTTAGTTTGAATAATGGTCTGCCCTTGTGTGTATTGTGTACAAACTCTTTGGTGATGAACTCCAGAAACTTTTATTAACATAAATAAAATCCAAATCATATTGAAACTATTTTTTTCTGAAATATAAGTAGTAATTTTTCAAAATGATGAAAAATTTCCAATGACTTTTCCTTCTGACATTACTTTTAATTACTATGATGAGCTATTATTTCTGCTTCTTAATTACAGGAATGCAACAATGGATTCTATATGCTTAAATTTCACTTAATGTAATATCCTGCATCTAGCACTTGAAAGAAAATACAAAATTGCCACATTTTACACCCTTTTGACTTTTTGCTTTCAAAAGTCAGGTTAAACAATATTCATGCTTCCTGTTTTTGGTGTTGCCTCATCTATATAAAAATATTGATTTAAGTTGTATGTGCTTTTTGAAAAGCATTAAGCTAACTCAGGGATTTAAGAATTTGTAGATTTTCCAGGTTGTTTGCCTAGACAATTGTATCTTTGATTATTCTGATCTATTCTAAATTGAACCTTTACCATTTATTTTTTAATTTCAAAACTATCAGAATAGAAGTACTTTAGTTCTGTTGATGCTAGGGAAGAGACTTTAATTTTTAAATTTTAATATGCAGTAGTTTAGTAAGCAACCCACTTACTTTCTGAAAGAGGGTGAATTAAACTTAATCTAAATAGGCTAGTTGACAGGAATCAAATTTCTGAATACAAATTGTTATAATTGAAAGGCATTCTTCTAAACTTACTGGAATTTAAAGGCTGTTACTATAAAAACAAAATGGCTATAGCAGGCAAAGTAGGATTAGAACATAAAGTTGGTTTATAGTAGGCATTAAAGTTCTGTTTAAACTTAGTAATTTTTCTTACCCAACCTTTTTTTTAAAAAAAAATTCTTTATTTTACCAAATGAAAATATCAGAAGAATGTTTTGGGGAATATAATTATATACTATTTAAATATTGCAGTTCAGATTGTTAGCTGCATTAGCATGCTATGCATATGTATGGCAAAATTTATTCTGTGTAGACCAAACTGTTTTGAGGATTTAGTCAAAAGTATTTGAAATTATGGCAAACATTTTACCACATTGGTGAGGTTGTTAGGATCTGCATTCCTCCTCTGTAATATAAATGCATCTTAATCTAGAATTTGTAATGTGGATGTGCATGAGGATGAATATTGATCTATGAGAATTTATTCCAGTGTATTAATTCTGTTCCTTAATAGTGGTAAGAAACCTGAAAGCAAGTTTTTCTGCATTTTAAGAAATCAAATGTACCACACTCCGAGGTGTAGCCATCACTGTTAGATCCAATAGCTGAATCTGTAAGGTTTCAAGCAGGTGCAAGCACTTGCATATGCAACACTATTATACTAAGACCATGTACCTCTATGCCACAGATCCCTGGTGTAAATGATTCAATTGATACGAGTGGAAAGCTTGGTGCATTTGTCTGAACACAAGGCTTTAGTGCAAATTAATATTGATAGAAACATGCTGCAAGTCCTGGCTGTCTGAAGCTGGACTTGGGCCAAAATGCTCCGCTTGCTATTTGTAATGATCCCCACGTGTCAGGCCCTTCCAGTCTTTTAATATGTTAAACAGAGCACAATAAACTGAATTTTATTTCGAAGAATTTGTATGATTTGAATGAATGCATTTGCAGAGAGGAAATAAATCTGTGTGTGACTTGGATTGACATACATTGGCAAAAGGATAAATTGCTAAGTGTGTATAAGGGGTTTTGTAAATTTTCTTTTGTATTTAAGATGATGCAGTATAAAGGCTGGAAAAGTGTAATATAGCTGTAAACAAAATCTGTTAATAGAGAAATGTACAGATTCATTTTGTATTATATCTTGTTAAATAAAGATGCCACTTTGGTGATTGGCCTGTAATGAATGCTGTAAGAGAACTTGTGTTGCCTTTTATTAAAGATATTTTTGATAAAACAGTACATTCCCATCTTTCAAATTCAATAATGATTTGTAATCCATTGTTTATTTTCTCATTGAGTTTTAAAATATGCATTCCATCATGTATGCCTGCCAATGATGGTTCATAACATAACTGCTATGAATTATGTATTTATGTACTTCATACCCAATGAATGCATTGGAACAATAAGTGAGCATTGTTCTTATTTGTGTATCATTTGTAGTGATATTTTGTATTGCCTGCAATATACATAATATACATTAATAAGCCTAGACAAAAGAAAGCAGTTTATGTCTGTAAGAACAGCTTCCAGCATAAGAATGGGCAAAGAATAGCCCACTGCCTTCTGGCAGCATATGTCTGTGGGCATTCACAGCTCTTGGGGGTGTACGCTCTGTTTAGCAGTCACCATGGGAACAAAATTCTTTGTACAATACTAATCTTCCCATTCCCTCTAAAGAACAAAGATTTATCTACAGCCTTCCTGATAACTTTAAATATCACTTTACTACAAAGTTTTATTATACTTCAAAGAGTTTACATTAAAAAAAACAGTATTTGAGAAACAATGCAGATTTGTAACACCAGATTGAAATAGGCTAGCCATAATGTAATAAGGCCAGACCTCAATGCTTTCAGGCAAGCTGTTTTCTGTTAGATAGTTGTAAGAGCAACCACTCTAATGCATACTATAATAGAAGACTCAACATGCTTAGGGAAATTGCCATGACAGTGCTGCTGTGACATTAAACAAGTCTCTAACCTGATTTTTGGTGACAAATTTAAGTCAGATGCCTGTCACAATGAACAGCACCGCCAGTCAATCACTGCATGAGGTAAAAATAGAAATCGGATCATTGTATGTCAATAGTTCTAAAGGTTCACCAAAACATAACCATCCCAATCTACTTCCAACTTATTTTGAAACATTTTTTTAAATATTTCAATAGTATTAACATTACAATCCAGCACTTGTGTTACAAAATAGACATTAACTATTAAACTGAATATACCCTTAATAAATGTGTCATTAACATAAGAGTGACAAAGCTGTTTATTTTGCATTCAGTTTTTTTAGCATCTCCACTTTTTTGTTTTTGCTTTACATACAGAATAAATTAGATGTGAGTTATTAGGTTCATTTTTCTGTTTCCTGGTCTGATTTATTGTTAGTTTATATTCATGACATTTACTAACTTGGAATCACGTTTTTAAAAGTGATTTGAGATATTTTAAAAGGAAATAGCAATATAATGTGGATATTTTGCATTTATTTTAAAAGAGAAATGAGAGCTAGCTTAAATTTCCAATAAAATAATTAGAATATTTCTTGCCTAGATTGTGCTGTGTGTATGTGTGTATTTTAAATGAAGAATTAAGTTCATAATTTTTGCCTGTGGAAAAAAAATGGAAAATGATAAAATAAGTTAATGTTGAACAGAATGAAATAATATGGTCTAATTCTATAACTCTTTCTTTTTGTTTTATTGATCTGCAAAAAACCGCTCCCAAAGTAATAGGCCTGAGCTCGTACATTTGAGGAGAAATTGTTCAAATCCAGACTCCTCTCCAGCATGAACTACCCAGATTATTGACTCACATTTGAGCTGTTTTTAGTCAGACAGAATCATTATGTAAACGTGGAACAGGTACACTTCAATGTCAAGGCTGAGAAAAGAACTGTCAAAAGAGTCTTGACTCAAAAGAGCAGGAGGAAGAGGAATATATAGCTTGATTTTTGCATTCCTCAGTAACCTTGAAGTATTGGGGTTGCAGAGTTGAGTTTATCAAACAACAGAGACCGATAGCTGTGCCTGCCCTATTCTGACTGAATGATAGTGAAAATTTATATTAACTACTTAAAAAGTATTGTACAAAAGATATATTTTCAACCCATGCTTTTTATGTTTTTTATCTATTTACTCAATATATATGGCTGCCCATCTCAATAAGTATATCAAAGTTGTTGGTTTTTTTTTTGCAGGACATAGACTAATCCTGTTGTTTTTATCATTGCTTTGACCATATTAGAGGAATAATACTACATTGATTTAGATTTTCATCAAATTCAGGTAATTGTTAATTGTCCATCTTAAATGCACTGGATATATTCCTGTAGATGGTAGGTTTCTTTAAAAATTGGGCAGCACTGTTGTATTTTTTTTTCTTTATTCCACATTTCTAATTTTTATAAATAAGTCAAGGCAATGAACATACTTAATATTCCTTCCTTCAATTCCCCCCACAACTCTGTGAAGTGAATTGGGCTGAGAGAGAGTGAGTGACCCAGTCAATCAACCGGCTTTCATGCCTAAGGCAGGACTAGAACTCAGACTACTAGTTTCTAGCCTTAACCACTAGACCAAGCTGGCTCAAATTTTATTCCTCCTTGTCATATATAATTTGTTGGTTTACGTATATAATTTATATGGCAACCAATCTCCTTGCAGTGACTGTGTATGTGTATATCTGTGTTACTTTATTAAATTTCTACAAAAGGTAAAATAAAAAAGGAAAAATCCAAGAAATGAGGAAAAAAGTTAAAAAAGAGCAATTTCAACTTTTCAATAGTTACAAAGATAACATACAAGAAGCTTTTGCTCTAAAATTCAATAGCATACAGTATTTTTATAATTCTAAACACATGACTCTTGCGATATTACAATGTTTGTAAGTTTAAGAACCAGTCATAAGTCACTATTTTCAGTAATGTAGTCACTAAATAATTGATTGTAAGTTAAGGGCTACCTGTAGTCAAAAGTAATAAAGATATACAGAAAGCATTTACAATTTTTACTATGTACTATACTATGTACTGGATTGCTGCAGTTAAAACATATTCATTCTCTTTCTAGTCCAGTAAGACTAGAGTTCCACCCCTCCTTCCCAATTTACACACAGGTGACTCAGACCAACTTACAAAATATTAAAGCAAGATTTCTTACAAGCAACCAATAAATACACTGGAGCTGATGTTGTCTGATATAATTTACATAAAATTCCTAATCACGTTGGCTCCTTTATTATTATTGGAACATAAGATTAATAAAAGTGCATTTCAGTGACTGGATTTGCACATATAAGCTATAAATTATTTTTACTTGCTACAGTGGTTAGTTTAATGCAATATACTGTGTCAAAATCAAACAAATTATTTTATTTATTTATTCATTTTGTCAATCGCTTACAAGATAATAAGTATAAGGATAAACATAGATATGAATACATGAAATGAATACATATAAGAAAAATAAAAGAAACAATAGGACAGGGACGGTAGGCACATTGGTGCACTTATGCATGCCCCCTACAGACCACTTAGGAAAGGGGTGAGGTCAATAGTAGACAGTCTAAGGTTAAAGTTTTTGGGGTTTGGGGAAGAAACCACGGTCAGGTAGAGTATTCCAGACGTTGACCACTCTGTTGCTGAAGTCGTATTTCCTGCAATCAAGTTTGTGACTTTTTACATTGTATTATTTTTACATTGTATTATTTTTTTACATTGTGACTTGGGGCACTGTGTGAGAAAATAAATGTTAACACTGTTATTATAGAATGTCATAAAATCCATGCCAAAGGGAAACACATTGCTCTGTTTGGACCTAAGTGAGTGAAATCCAGGAAGACTATTGTAATGAAAAGTAAGGTCTTTTTATCAATTGTTCCTTGAAATCAGTAAATTTCCATTTCGACTGGCCTCCGGAAAATGCAGAAACATTTTAAATTTATCTTTCAGAGCTATATCGACCATTCAATTCCGCCTGTTTTTGGAGGAGACACGAACAACTGCTTAGTTTGGCGTGCTCTATGGGATGCAACATTTGCAGCATGCGGAAAAGATAGCTAACGCACGTTTGTAGAATGGTGGTACTAAATTATTACACATCTGTGTATCTGCGCAAAGAATTAAAACCAGGGCATCCACGTTCCACTACGCCGGCAGCCCAAGGGAGGGAACAAACCGCCTCCAATACGCAACTTTCCACGCCCACAATCCTCTTCAGCCAATCCCAGCTTGCTTTCGCTCTCCTCCGGCCGGCTCGGCAGATGGCCCAATAGAGAAGCTCTGGCTCTTTTCTATTAAAAAAAAAGCGGGGGGGGGGAGGAGAGAAGCGGAGCTGCTCTCGCAGTTCCAAAGGGGCTGACGGCTGTTGCTTACCTTTCCTGTCGCTGTAGGGAGATTCGGTGTTACTTCAGTGCTACTTTCCTTGGCGCGGTCCAGTTTCTCCTCTTCCGTGCCTGGAGCGAGCGAGGGAGTCAAACTGCAGGGAGTTCCGCAGGTAATCTGTCTTTTCCCTCTTCGAACCTAACAAGCAGGTGGTGGATCCCCGGCCAGTCGTAGCCAGGAGTCAGCTACGTTTCGCTCTTCGTATCTGCTCAGCGTCCCCTGCTCAGTTGTGGTGTAAGGGAGCTTCACCTTTGAGGAGAACCACGTCCACGGCCATGTTCCCTCTTCTGAATCCCTGAAATGGATCAAAGGGAACCCGAGCGTGCTCGGAAGAACGCATCGCTCGGCGGCAGGCTGGAACAAAGACCAGATAATAGCCGCTTCATCACTCCTTCCTTTTCGGTAGCTTGGCTCGCCTTAGCTTAAGACTGCGTGCAGCTCGAAAGGAAGGGTGATCGGAGTTAAGAGTGCGGCTTGTCTGGTCTCTCTCTCAAACCTCTGTTAAAATATAATTTCGGCGACTGGCATGGGGAAGTCAGAGAGTGGCCGCTTTACCACCACCATCCCAGCCCAGTGCGAGATTAGTACTTTTGTGTATAGCTTGGGTGAGTGGGTGAGGAGTGAGTTGTAGTTAACTGGTGGCTTGAGGCACTGGTCATATAGCCTGGTGATGTTCCACCCGAATGTTCCTCTTGTACAATGCAATCAACTCCCAGACTCCTGATGGGAGTTACTATTAAGGAAATGAGCATAACTGCATCCTGTTGTTTTGCATCCTGCCACGTTCAAGCGTTCCTTCTTAAGATCTTTACCTGGGCAGTTAAAAAAAAGGACCTGCTTAAAGAAGAAATAAATATGTTTCCATCATATGTCCCAGCCACCTGTCAAAGTACTGCCAGAGAACTGTTCTACCAATCAAAACCCACCCTGCAGCTCTGGCAACCTTAATGGACATTTTCAAGGAAGTGTAAGACAGAAATGGGAGAGTTACAACTGAAGGGGATGTACTTGGATTCCCTCCCTGTAAGAGGTTATGACTGAGGATGATTTCATAAATTAAAGCCTCTTCTAAAAGAATGCACTCATAATAACCCTGGGGAGAGGGTGGAGATGAAGCTTTCAACATTTGCAAATTCACAATATGTCTTGCTTGCTATTCTCCTGCTTTGAATACATCAATTACTCTTATGCTTAATGAACCCAGCTAAATCTGCTTGCATATTCAGATTTTAGTTGGCATTTTCAAGGATAGAAAATAGAAAAGACAATTTATAACTCGTATTGGTTGTTTTATGGGATTTAGTAATGGACTTATAGAAAAAAGCAGTGTAGTAAAAAATAGAATGCAGTATATGTGGGAGTAGTAAAACTATTGTTTCCTAAATTAATATAGTAGTGTTATTTAGCACAAAGAGGGAAGATATTTTAAATTTCTCTACCTGAAGCAAAGCAGTAAGGGTCATCCAACTCTGGACCCCAAATCAAGATGCATAGATTCAAAAACCAGTCTTGATATTTTCTCATTGGGGCAGAAAAATCCATCTACAATTTTCTGTCTCCCTGGTAGTAAAAATATAATATCAACATTGATGCATCAAGTAATTTGCAAAATGCTATGCATTCATACCATCTAAAATTAGCAATATTTTATTTAATGGTAATACCAGCCAGGACCCTCAGTTTTTGTTAATGGAGGAAGGGACCTAATGTTACTGGAAAGGATGAGAGGTTATGTGTACCTCAGGTGTCAAAACATCTTGGAGCACTCCTCACCTTAAACTTTTATTACATGTGTGCACACATATCCTTTTCTTAAAAGATAACACAAAATAAGCCAGATTTTAGAGAACTAGAAGCATTCTGAAAGAAAGGAGGATCAAATATCATATTTTATCATTTGAAGAGTTCTGCTTTTATGATGGGGGAAAAAACTTGAAAGCATTAATATTGTATTGTGCTTGCAGTAGTGAATGCCTCAGCTTATGTTACGGCATGGAAGGATCAAGAGGGCTTTGAACAGTCAGGGTTGCCAATTCATGTTTGCAAGTTATTTTCTGAGGAGTAAACCCAGATGGATTTGGTTGAATTAACATGTCACACTAATCCTAGACATTGTAATTTTATGTCAGTGGTCCGAGACTGATTTTGGAAATGTGGTAGGGGTGGGGGGCTAATGGCTATTGCAGATGAAGCAATTATAGAAAGCCAGGACAGCATGTTATATAGCATTTCATTTCTTTCCCACCTTTTGGCCATAGGTCAGTGGTGGGATTCAAATTTTTTTACTACTGGTTCTGTGGGCGTGGCTTGGTGGGCGTGGCAGGGGAAGGATAGTGTAAAATCTCCAGTCAGAGGTGGTATTTGCCTGTTCTCCAAACTACTCAAAATTTCTGCTACCGGTTCTTCAGAACTGGTCAGAACCTGCTGAATACCACCTCTAGCATAGGTGATATTTATGAGGAGATTAGTTTTTAAATTTGTATTTTAGATTTTATTGCCCTTTTCATGTAAATGCAGTGAGAAACTGTTCTAGTACATTTGTGCAACTGTACCACTGAAATTTAGTACTAAGATGAGAGAGGATTCCACTGACTGCATGTAGCCTCAGGTTGCCTGGTCCTTTTCTGTGAGATAGGCTGAAATCTGAGGATCTGGGTAAGCAAAGCATAAGAAGCCATAATACAAGATACCTGGAAGAAATGCAGGCGCCAGTGAACTTGGCATCAGAAAATACAGTAGAAAGATAAAGGAGTAAAGCTTGAGAGGAAATACAGTAGAGAAATAGAGAAGATGAAGGAGAGAACTTGAGAAACAGTCTCAACAAAAAGGAATCAAATTAAAAGTCACAAATGAATATCACTGTCAGTAACAGAGCTCATACCAATAGATAAGCTGTTTGTTCCCTTTAGGGTTATTATACAGTCATGTTAAAAATAAGTACAGACCATGTATTTTTTTTTACAAAATGGACATGCCAATGTTTTTTTCTTTTTTAGAACAGTATATAAAGGTAAAAATCATTTAACAGAGTAAAAAAAAATCTATGAAAATTGACTTTGCAATTTTTTATTTTGAAAAAAGCAGATAGGCCATTTTTTTCTGCAGAAAAAAACCCTTGTATTGCAATACATAGTATTGCCCTCTGTGACAAAACAACCTCAAGTAGGCATTTATGTTAACTGTCCACGTTCTCTGACATTGACCAGGAAGAAGTTTTTTTCCTATAGATTTTTTTTTCAGTTGGACAATGTTTGAGGCATTCCTTGCACACACAATGAGTATTGACCAAGTTTTGAAACCTGTATTCCCCAACCTTGTCTATATTTTTATTCAAGCATATAAACATTTAAAAAAAAATATTTTAGAAAAAACATTTATTTGGCATATATTTAAAACAGATAAATCAACATATATATATATATATATATATATATATATATATATATATATATATATATATATGTTTTAGATGATGGTAAAGGTATGTAGGTCTTGGTGTATTCGGTCTTGTCTCAATCTTACACGGGACAAGACCGAATACAAGACCTACATATATATATATATATATATATATATATATATATATATACACACACACACACACACATACATACATATATACATTTTACAGCTTATATTGAACAATGGTTAAATTTTTTTTCTTTATCTTTATCATTGACGTGATCTGCCTTGTTACAATAACTCCTTCGTTCTTTTAATGTTTTAATTTCTCTATATAGTTTGTAATTAAATGCACGTCTCCTGTCTTTTCCATAACTTACCCAAATATCAAATACTACTTTTCTTTAACCACGCATACCAAATGTTCCATATTTCATAATAGTCACTATCTTGTTTATTTTTTAACAATTTGGTTAGGCTATCCATCTCAGTGCATTCATGTATTTTTTTAATTACCATATCCTCTGAAGGAATGGTAGACAGCTTCCAATTTTGTGCATAGGTTATTCTGGCCGCAGTTATGATATGCAAAATTAAATATTGATATTTTTCTCCATGTTTAAATCTATCATACTTATAACATATAAGTAATATAAACATTTTTTAAAAGCTTGTTGAATCAGATCACCTTTGCTACTTACTGACCAATATCATTCTTCCTTGATCATCATGAAGAAAATGACAAAATCGGCATCATGTCATCATGAAGCAAATTCCATAAGTACATAAGTAATTGAGTTTGCATTGTGACATTATGATGTACATATTGTCGTATTCCCTGCCTCACCAATTCTGAATTGCTGCCCCCAAGAATGTGATCTTCAAAGTACACACCCTCTAGAAATGTAGTTTCCATATAAGGAGCATGGTCATTTGCTACTGTTCTTTATCTAATCCGCTTTTAAGATCACTAAGCAACCAACCTCTCAGACTATGGAGATCAATTCTTGCTACAAGATTTACAGCCCCTGCATTACCATACTAGGAGATAGCAGCTTCAAACAGCAATCCTTGATAGGAGAGAACAGCCATAAGATGTTATAGAACAGAATTGTGTATTAGGTTTGTGTAGTTCTTTGGTAATAATTTGCAAAAAAAAAATGCTTTGGAGTTGTATGACAGCACTTTCTTTCTTTGAGTCATTTCTAAAGCATTATAGCCACTGTAATGGGTGTTTCTTCCTAACCTCACTATAGGTACAGTAAAAATGCTTTAAATCTTTAAAGATGCCTTAAGGATTAGTTGCCCATTCTGTCAACTTCTTTATATTGAGACAGTTTCTTATCAATAGAAAGGATGTTACATTGAGCTGTTCCTAGTTCTCCTGATATGTGCCCAGTTTGTAAATATTCCCCAGAATATTTAGTTAATGAGTTATTGAAAATGAAAGTCATACCTTGCAATCATGAAAAGCCACCATTTTCTTCTGGAGTTTTCAAATGTAAAATGTTCCATTCATATTATGTCAGACTTGTTTCTACAGTCAACTTGGGCAGGGCATTAGTAGCTTATTTCAATAGTGATGGTTTTAGCAATAGGCAGAAGATAAACCTTACATTCTGAAATACTGCCTGCTCCTTCAGAGGTTCCATTTAAGTAGTTGACATAGTAGATCCTTCCTCATGGAAAAGGGTTTCAGCTTGATCAAGTAGCAGTTCCTCAGCAAGGCACAAAGAAGCAGGCTTGGGGAAATGACACAATGACATGAGGAAATTGACAGCTTCACCAAGCCTCTTATAGCTCCTGTTTCCACCAGGAGGGAATCCATGTGGATTACCCTTCCTGTTGCTAAGCAACAACTCATAGATCCTAACATAATGTTTTCCAAATTATACCCAGATGGCTCAACTCTGAGGCTGATGAGTTTTGAAAGTTTGCATACATACAGATAGTCAACAGTGGTTGACAGAGTTACAGTGGTAATTGGGATGAGAATTTCCATCGCTAAATGATGCAGTCATAAAGCGTGACATCACATGGCTGCATTGCATAGCAATAGAAAACATTGCAGTCCCTGTTGCTGTCATTAAACAAGGATAATGGGCCATCAAGTGAGCACCTCTTTGAAGTTTCCTGCTGGCTTCCAACAACCAAAGTCATTGTGGGGGAAAGGGACAGGAAGTTTCAAGTCCCAGGCAGTTTGCAAGCAGGCCAACAAGAGGTAAGTGACTGCTGCCAGGTAGGAGATGGCACAAGAGGGTATGTGAGTGGCCAGGGAGGTGCAGTGTGAGTGCAGCAAGGCTTGGGGAGAGTACACAGGTGAAGGAGATTTACCTGAGCAACTTGCAATCTTCTCTGCCAACAGTGAAAGTTGGAAATTGCTATCATGTGACCATGGCATGCTACAACTGAGCCAGTAGCCAAGTATCCAGATCATAATCAAGTGATCTTAGAGGTAATGAGGTGACCAGAATTTTGAGGGCTGGTTGTAACATTACTCATTCAACAATGTTGTAATTCAAACTTATTGACTGAATGGTCGTTAACCGAGCACTTCAAAAGAACCTTAAGAGGTGAACACCTGTGGCTAAACATTGGTTCATTGAAGGATCTGGTTAGTGCAATAACTGTACTGTTATCAGTGTACAAAAGTTATGTATATCTTTTTGCATTCTACTTGCAGAATTTTGTTGCTAAGAGAAACACAACTCCTTGTTTAGTGGCATACTGTAGGAAATACTGTCGCCTTCCTTGGCTTAGTCATTCTACTCATCATGCTGGCACTGGGAACATATTTTTATACATTTTAACTTAGTTTATGTTCTATTAATAGCTAAAGAATTTTAGAATAAGAATTGATCAAAATTAATTAATTGTGCACCTGTGAGCCACTCTCTTTTATTCTAACCCTCACAAATCCTGGTCAAGAATAGATATGGCCTGGGTAAATGGAAACCTAATTAAAAATATTGAAATGATAGAGATTATGCCAAATACTTGGGCCGACCACAATCTCCTTAAAATAATATGGAAAGGACAGACAAGAAAGTGTCACAACACATAGATAGACTTAACTGGAATTTGAACTTTCCAGTTTCGAATGGAAAACTGTGAACATGTTGGGCCATGCTAAATCCAGGCATCAGACAAATCATCCATCAATAAACACATAAAAGTAATCCATATTTACATATTATTCAGAAGAGACAATTAAAATAAATTAAGAAGGAAATAAAAAGACCACAATGTATTCTCTCCAGTAACCAAGACTCAGATAAACAGAGATTAACATCAAATAAACAATCAAGCAGAAAATAATCAGTGATAGGTAAGCATCAGAATGTCAGTAACATTCAATGCCATCTCCAAAAGAAACTGAGCTCCATTTAATGGCAGCTGATTTGCTGCCACAGGAATTGCTGAGCTACAAGGCGCTCTGCTCCAGGCATTTGTAGAAGGTAGAATCAAAACTCAAAGTAAGTAGAACTAAGGTAGACCAGAAAGCTTTGAATAGAATCTTGTAATTTTTTTTCTTTTTAAAATTTACCTAAGCAGGAAAAACCCAAGGAAAATAAACTGGAAAATATTAGCATTTTAAATGTGACAAAATAATATTCTACTAGGCAAAGATACATTTGATTGTGTGCCATCAAGTTAGTGCTGACTCTTAACAACCACATGGTACTCTACAAAGTGAAATAAAACCACACTATTTCCAGGGAATTAACAAATGCAATCTGAGATGTACATTATAACAAAGGGTTATAATGGGTTAATGACTTAAATGCCCACAATAGTCTAAATGAAGCATTGATAGTTGGTAGTTTCTGCAGATATACAGTAAATACGGCCTTTTATTTAGAATTCCTCAGCCAAGAGTGGATATTCTAAGAAATGAAAACTACATCTGGAGTGTGCCATGCTCAAGGAAGGTTTTTCTGAAGCAGCATGGAAAATTAAAATAGCATTTCCAGAGAGGTCCCAGAGATACACAAGGATATTGAATATTGAGAGGAAAAAGGAGAGAACAATTTCATCTCAGACAGCAAAATGTCATTTGAGAGATAAAGGAAAATATTATTGTGACAGTATTCATGTTTAGATTTTTGTGAGTCCTTGGAGGAAGACTAATCTGAAGGGTTATTATTTAAGAAAAAATATTTTAAAGGCAAATTATTTGCCACCAGATTCTTGAGCTGGAATTAAAAGAATCTTGTTCCTGTATTATAAATTTTTCATTGTGTAAATGAATTAGTAACTCTTACTTAGGCATTGAAAAGATAAATAGTGCAATTGAAATTCTACATTTACCCATCCGTGCTTGTGGTTCTCTCTTAGCCTAAATGAGAAATTAGTTCAGAAATTACGAACTAACTTGCTGAATTGAACAACAGATTCATTTCAAGTAATTATCAGTTTTTTCCGTTTTGTGAAAGAGTGATGTACCAATGACAGTAAAAGGAGAGACTTAAACATGAAGGAAAGCAATACTTATAGTAGCAGTGCTATTTTCCTGTCATCTTTTTGAGAGTTTTTTTCCTGGATACTTAAAAAAGAAAAAAGGAAGGAAGTTCTCTCATTTGCTTCCTCTGTGAACTTCTAGATAAAATATATTTTGTGTGTAGAACTGTAGATGTCCTTCCTCATCTTTCTTTCAGGATAATCTCATTGCCGCTTGGGAAAATGTATTTGATGCTGTATTTGAAAATTATTCAAAATATACTTAGCCAGAAATTTAAGTATGCAATAAGCTGAAAGAACAGTTTGAACCAGCCAGGTGGGGAAACAAAACAGAAAAATATTGAAGTCCGTAGATCCCTCCCTGTCTCAAGGGCAAAATCAAAAACATAACACTGCTGTGACCTTAAATGTCTTGAATAGAGATCTGCATAGCCAGTTTGCTTGTTTAAAGTAGAACTACTGCTTGGGACTGAGATCCTTTCTTACACTTAAGTTTTAAGTAGTGTACAATATAACTTTAATGGGACAAAAAGAAAGAATGGGAGTGATTTACTTAAATGTCAGGGTTGTGAAGGAAACTTGTCAGCTCACTTTCTTGCCAAGAATAGGGTAGCTGTATAAAGATAAAGAAACTATTTTCAAGTATTTTCAGTGGAATGACTTAAATTCAGAAGTGTCCAACTTCCTGCTTAGAATGTTCTAAATCGGTTTGTTGTGTGTGTTTTTTTAATGAGAAGGAAAGGTTCATATTTTCCTAAGGACTATGCACAGATCCCTATCTCAGGAACAAAACCAAAATAGAGCACACACCATCCACAGTATAAACTTTATTTTTTTTAAAATGAGAATCTTGCAATCATACTGTTTATTTATACTATGGCTTCTGCTTTCCTAAAAATGTTGCAGATTTCTTTTTTTAATATGTACAGTAGTTTTCTAACTTTCATGGGAGAGTACAGTAATAGAGATGTATTTAAACTTTGTAATTGTGAAGAAAATCTGTCAGTTTCCTTGACAAGAAGAACAAAGAAGCTGCCTAAATTAGCACAGTCAGAGCCAAACCATTTTCAGCCTTGTTTTCTTTTCTTGTAGCATCTTTTTCTTTTTTCTTTTTTATTAAATATTTTTATTTTTTAAAAACAAAAATACTATTCACATTAACAGTGTTTGTGTCATTATTAATGCCTACCTCTCCTTTTATACATAAACATCAGCTCTTATTTCTATCCTCCACCCATTTGTACCACCTATCCCAAACTGCATAATAGTCCGAATCCTCTTTGCCTCTTAATTCCATTGTGAATTTATCCTGTTCCACACAATCCATTATTTTTTGTATCAAGTCTTTTCCTTCTTCCATCCCTGTGCGAAGTCTGTTCTCGCCACAGTTATGATATGTATAATGATGTATTGGATGACCTTGCTCAATTTTCCCTTAATTATTCCTAATAAGAATATTTCCGGTTCGATTTCTAATTTGTGCTCTGTAATTTGTGATAACCATCTTTGTACCCTCATCCAATATTTTTTAACCTCTGGACACTGCCACCACATATGGAAGAACGTTCCTTCTTTGTGTTTACACTTCCAACATTCTGCTTTTGTGTTTGGATACATTTTGGCCAGTCTTGCTGGGGCTAGGTGCCACCTACAAAACATTTTATATTGATTTTCTTTAAATGCTGTTGACAATGTCAATTTACAGTTGTCAATCCACATTTTTTCCTACTCCTCTAAATTTATATTATGTCCTACATTTTTTGCCCAGGCAATCATTGATCCCCTTACTATTTCCTCTTCTAATTCTACTTCCAACAAATAGTTATACATTCTTGTTATAAATTTTATCTCCTTGCCTGTCAAAATTTGGTCCAGTTGTTGTATCTTGCAGCATCTTTTTCAAATATTTTTTCCCCTTGAAAAATGTTTAAATTGTGTGTGGATTCTTATGGAATTGTTTGTGCATTTTATATAAGGCCACACAACTGAGTTTGTGCCTAAGACTTTGTGTCTTCTAGCCCAGTGCCTTGGCCACTGTACCAAATAGTCTCTCGTGATAAATACACAGGTAGTCCTCAATGTATGAGCACAAGTAAGCCCAACATTTCTGTTGTTAAGTAAAACATTTATTAAGTGAGTTTTGCCCCATTTTATGACTTTTTTTGCCACAATTGTTAAGTGAATCATTGCATTTGTTAAGTTAATAAAATAGTTATTCCGTAAATTTGGCTTTCCCATTGACTTTGCTTGTCAGAAGGTTACCAAAGGTGATCACATGACCTTGGGATACAGCAACAGTCATAAGTATGATCCAGTTGCCAAGTATCTGAATTTTGATCACATGATCATGGGGATGCTACAAAGGTTGCAAGTGTGAAAAATGGACATAAGTCACTTTTTTCAGTGCTGTTGTAAGTTTGAACAGTCACTAAATGAACTGTTGTAAGTCAAGGACTACCAGTATTGTGAGCCAAATTGTGTTAAATTATAGATAACACAATTTTTACAAATATGCATTATTTTATTGATGTTTTGTAATCTCTACAGGCTTAAATTCTTAATAATTCTGGTTTGTAAATTTAATACATCCCTAAGTATGGTTGTGGACAAAGAGACTGCAAACTCTGGTGAAGTGTACTTGTAGAGGTTTAACAATAAACACAGCATGTCTTTCTTAACATTTTCCTATCTTCTTCACTTTTACTGCTCTCTTGAACTTTTCAGTCAACCTCTAGGAGGTACTGCTATCCTAGTGGTTAAGGAAATCCAGATTTCCAACTTCACCATAGAGTTTTGGGGTGATATTGAGCCAAACTGACCCATGCTCTCTATACTACCTTACACTTACAGGATTTTATTTGGAGATAAAATGAGGGGAAAATACCTTGAGTGGTACTATAACTCCCAAAGAACAGTAAGACAATTTATAACATATGAAGAAATAAATGACATTTGACTGATCACTGAATTTTTATAACTAGAGAGGAGGATATAAGCATCTCAAGAGAAGCCACTAGTCTGGCATAATTCTTCTTCCAAGATAGAGAAATAATAACATGATATTTGTCCTTGTTTGCAAGACTAACTTCAATGATAATCCAAGCTATTTTGCTGCTTGAGAAAGAACATAATACCCTACATCAATCAAATTATTTTAGCATCTGTGCTTCACCGGAGCCTTTCCCTGTTTCTGGCAGCAGCAAGTAATGGTAAAAATAATTATTTGGTGCCACTTCATAACATCTATAATCTGGAGCCTGAAGCAGCTGTATTATGGTAAAATCAGCTCTAACCTCTTTGTGGACAAGACTAGGGAAAAGCAGCCTTATTTCTGCTTCTCCCTTAGTGGATTGTTTTACTTGCTTATTTTAATTTATTGCTTTTTAAATGGTTTAGATTGTCAATGGTTACTGCATTGAATTTTTTTTTCTCTGCTCATTTTCTGCTTTATGATGTATTATGTAATTATAAACTAACACTATGGACAATAGGCAGACTTACAATACTTTAAAATAAATATATCACATTTTTCTCATTCTGTGGCAGATAGGACATCTTTGAGCGTACGTCTTTGAGCATACCCAGAGCATTAGTTTTGTTGTACTTTAGAGTTCTTTATTTAATCAACGTGAAGAACTGACCAATTCTACAATAAGAACAATTTAAAAAGTCAATAAAATGGCAAAACCAATGGAAACCAAAAAGAACAAAACTTGATTATGCAAATTATTCCACAAAACATCCCAGGGCTTTGGGAAAGGTGCAGATTTTGTGGCTTGCTTAAAGTACGGCAAGGCCAAATGCAACTCAGATCTCTGAGGAATACCATTACAGAGGACAGGTACCATATCAGAAAAAGCCTGACTCTTGGGACCCTTTAGATCAGGGATCCCCAACTCCCAGGCCACAACCCATTACTGGGCTTTGAGCCATTTGGAACTGGGCCGCGGAAGTGGAGGGCGAGTGCGCATGCACGTACCTGTTTGTGCAAGCAGTGGGCAAGCATGTATGTGCATGCTCCATTTTTGTAAGCAGCAGAACCATCCCTCTCCCTCCCCCACCGGTCCGCAAAGCCCGAAAGGTTGGGGAACTCTGCTTTAGATGACATCATTTTCTGGATGGGATTCAGAACACACATGCTGGAGTGAGCAGAATCAATGAGAGAAAGGTGATCCCACAGACAGTCAGGCCCTATGCTATGAAAGATCAACAGCCAACCTTGAATTGCATCCAGGAATTCACTTTAGCTTGCACAGCAGAGATGTTCTATGAGTGTCCTGAGGGCATGCCCACAACTGCTGATGCAGCTGCATTCTGGACCTGTTACCATTTCTTTTGTGCAGTGTGTTGTGTTGTCAGACTGCTATGGGAAATGTATTTTGGGTTTGAAATTTGTTGTGAAAGAACTTGTAGTAGAAAACCCATACCCCCTGTTCAGCATTATGGTCATATTGCGCTCCAATGATTCATTGTTCCATGAGAATTTTCTTTGTTGAGTTGACTTTATTGAATTCTTTGTAGTTGCTGATAATGAAATATTTGAGAGGTTAAAAATGCCACTAATTGTAGTGATTACATTTGTTTTTGAAGAACTGTAAGCAGGAAGAGCAATGTCAGTACATGTTTATGTCTGCGACTGCACTAATAAGTCTATTTACTGTACATTGCAAATATACAAGGGCAGAAGATAAAACAACATTGATAATGTTATTTTATTTTTTTTTAATTACATTTATATGCTTCTCCGAAGACTCAGGGCTTACAATTTTGGAGCACAACCCAATGTGCTCAGCAATAGCCTTCATTCCATTGTATATGCCTGCTTATTACTAAGCGGCATTTTTACAAGGTCAGCTAATTGCCCCCAACAATCTTGGGTCCTCAATTTACCTACCCCGAGAGGATGGAAGGCTGAGTCAACCTTGAGCCTGGTGGGATTCGAGCCTACAATAATTGTAGGCATCTGGATCTTAAGAGCAGGCATTTAACAGCCTGAGAAAAGCATGTATGATAGAAATGCAAAACTTGTGGAAACCCTAAGAGAAAGAATAGAGTAAGACACTGCATTGATATATGGTGATTAAGACACTGACAGTGAGATAAATGCAGGTAATATCAGTTTTGTATTGATTGGGCCTCCTTTGCTAAATAAATGATATAGATTATTAATGTCATTTAGAGTGGTAGATAAAAACATAGACTATGTCCTACATGGAATAAAGTTACACAGCTCCTAAAATTTATTCTTTATAGGTATGTTTTATTTAAACAACAATTTAGAATCAGCTGGAGTATCTGTTCTATATTGTTGTATTAGATTTGGATTATATGAAGATGAATAGGAAAGTGCAGCAGGCATGACATCTCTGGCCAACGTCATTCCTTCCCCACAGTCTGAGTGGGTCTCCTTCAGTGATGGCCTTCACCGTTCTGTTACTTCCCAAGGTAAAACTCTCTTCTTTCATGGCATATAGGTTCTTGCTATTTATTGAAATGAATAAGTATTTGAATTCAGCTATAGTCAAAACCAAAAACCTCCTGTGGCTTACGATGAATGCAAGTTCTGTATATGTACAGTTCGCCATCCTCATCCCCCCACCTGTGAGATTTTGTCACTTTCCAATTGGATGTTACCAGAAGAAGACTCCTTAAAAAGACTAAGGAAAACATTGTGCATTAGTAAGTCCCTTGTAATTATCCCAATCTCCTGATCAGATCCCAGATAGTCTACTATAAAATGTAGTAAGAGTTATTGAGAACAATCAAACAATGGAACAGCTTGCCCTTGGAAGTTGTGGGAGCATCATCACTTGAGACTTTCAAGAAGAGATTGGACTGCCATTTGTCAGAAATGGTGTAGGGTTTCCCGCTTGGATGGAGGGTTGGACTAGATCAGTGGTCACCAACCTCCGGTGGTCCGTGAGAAAATTTTGGTGGGCCGCAGTGCTGAAGACCAGATGGCTGGCGGGGAGGTGGGGCAATCCTGCAGTCTCCCTAGCAAACCTGTGTTGTGGCTCCTGCCTCCTGCCTCAGCCCATCGAGGAGGCCAAGCAGCAGCGGGAAGAGCACAGACCTCCTGAGCCACAGGAAGCAGCTGCCAGCGATGCCCCAAGGTGAAGATGTAGCGAGGGGGAGGCTTGACACTCTCTTCCTCCTTGCCAGAAGTACATGCCCAGCGGAAAGAAGGAGGCTTGTCGGGTGCCAAAGAGGTGGTGAGCGCTTTGCGTGTGAGGCTTCTGGCGTGGAGGAAGAGAAGCTCTGGAGAGGAGGGGGTTGAGCCTCCCCCTCGCAAATCTTCACCTGAGGGCATTGCTGGCAGTCGCTCGACCTCGATACATGGAGGCAGGAGGTAACACCAGTTCCGAGGTTCCTTTCCCCACACCCCCTAGCAGACCAATGTATACCCGGGAAGGGCTCCAATGCTGTGATCTCCTGCACATATGAGTCCATTCACTGCCCATATTACCCCTATTGCCCCACCTCCCTGCCAGCCATCTGGTCTTCAGCATGTGGCTCATCAGCCTCCAGACATCAGATTCTCACCATGCAGCACCAGTTCAGAGGTTCCTTTCCCCCATACCCAGAGAGAGAGGGAAAGAGAGAGAAAGAGGCAGAAAGAGAGAGGCAGGAAAGAGATAGAAAGAGAAAGGGAGAAAGGGGGGAGGGAGGAAGAGAAAGAGAAAAAAGAGAGAAAGGGAAAAGGGGAGGGAGAGATGAGAGAGAAAAAGAAAGAGGGAGAGAGGGAGGGAGATAGAGAGAATGGGAGAAAGGGAGAAAGAGAGGGGAGGAAAAGAGAGAAAGAAATAGAAAGAGGGAGAAAGGGAGAGAGAGAAGGGGGGAGGGAAAGAGAGAGATGAGAGAGAAAGAGTGATAAGAGATCCTGGTGTTTTGTTTTCTGTGGGAAACGGGTCCAAATGACTCTCTGAATATTTAAGGTTGCAGAAACAGGCAGCCAAGCTAAGTGCCTGAAGGACCCCATCCTGTCAGTGGGAGTCCAGGCTCTGCAGCAAATGGCATGCTAGATTCATATTAGTGGTCCACGGGATTTAAAATTGTGAGTTTGGTGGTCCCTGAGGTCCAAAAGGTTGGCAACCCCTGGACTAGATAACCTACAAGGTCCCTGCCAACTCTGATTATCTGTTATCTGAGTAAATATAAGGGACAGCTATAGAATGTCCACTGTAATTTTAAAACTGTAAAATTTAAAATTATAAGAAAAGGATTCCAGTATTCTTGAACAAAAAATACTGGATTTTGAAATAAGAATTGTAAAATCTTGGGAGAATATTGATACTGATAAGATTTTAGATTATTAAAAAAGATTTTTGAGAAAAGAGGCCTAGTGTCAAAAATGTTATCTAATGTTGAAATATAATATTGCAGTGAACCCAATCAGCCATTAAGCTCATTGGGTAAATTTGAATCATTCACTCAGTATATCTCAGAAGATGGCAATGAAGATAAAATGAGGCCATGATGTCTGGTTTCCTTGGCTTCTGGAAGGAAGCAGGATAAATATAGTCCTACGGATCTGGTTTCAGTTAGGCAACTAGGATATAGTAGTTCATGGTTTAAAAAGAGAAAGAGAATTAAATGGTATGTTTTGACACAATTATGTTTAGAGAAATGAGAATTTTATTAGTGTAAATTGAAATACAGGTCAAACTAAACCATTTATGGTATTCCTTCCACATCTACAGTTTAATGGTTTAACGGCAGAGCTATCCATTAAAAAACCTCAAGGCTAGGGAGTTCCTATAACAAAAAGGAAGAGAGTAGCAGTTCTTTGCTACTTTTCCTTTTCCTTCTGTAGTATCTTCATTTTCTGTTGCAATTTTAATATATATTTGCCCATTTCTTCTACATAATAACTGGGTTCTATTTGACTACTCTGTTGAATAAGCTTTGTTGGCTGGATTTAGCCATAATACAAAGCCATAGACTAGGGCTTAGATTTCACAAAAAGCTGAGTTCATATGTCTTACTAATCAGTCCAAATAAAGCACAGAAGAGAGTCTGAAGATACTCAGTATGACTATTTTCCTGTTCAGCAAACACAGAGCTTTAAAGTCACTGTAGTCTATACCATTCACATATGTTAATAGATGATAAAGTTGTGTGTCCTTCTTAAATAATTATTGTGATGCCATATTACAAATTTTTACAGTGTGGTTCTCATTACAGGTCATACTAGGGAGCCACTTGAGAGATTTCTTTCTTCCTCTGATACTTCCTCTGAAGGCATCCAAAATCTAGATGGAGGATTGCCAAGTTTTTCACATGCTGAATTGGGAGAAAGAATAAACAAAACAGCTGTAAGCCTTGATCTGCCTTCATCCTTCAGCACGTGGGTCCAGTTTGAAGATGCACCCTGGACCAACAGTTCACCAGAGCATCTACGTACAGGTTGGAATGTCACTTATTTATTGTGTATTATATCAGGGATTAACAATAGGCTACATCGGGGTCGCCAACCTTTTGGACCTCAGGGATCACCAAACTCATAATTTTAAATCCCGGGGACACTAATATGAATTTTGACTGACGGTGGCTTGCTGACGTTGGTGGGAGAGAGAGAGGGAGAGAGAGATCTGATCTAACCTCCCTCCCTCCCTTCCTCCCCCCCCTCTCTCTCTCACACACACACACACAGAGGCAGGGGTGGGATTCAAATTTCTTAACCGGTTCTGTGGGCATGGCCTAATTTGTGGGTGTGGCTTGGTAGTCATGTGACTGGTTGGGCACGGCTTGTATATAAATATTATAAATATATAAATATTGAATTTTTTATTAAAAAAGAGCAACTTTTATCCAAAATCAGGCAAAGCAGGCAGGCAGATTGAGTTGCTCACAGAATCAGATTAATTCAGAATTCTGTGAGATCAGCTACTTGAACCTATCACATAAAATTTGCTTCCAAGCAAACCCATAAAATTTGCTAGCAAGAAAACTCACAAAATTAACTCACAACACGCTATGTATGTAAATATTGATTTTTTTTATAAAAAAAGAGCAATTTTACCCAAAATCAGGCAGAGCAAGCAGCCAGATTAAGTTGCTCACAGAATCACAGATTCACTTAGAGATCTGTGTTTCTGGCATCGGCTAGCTGAGTCTGCAGTGCTTCAGTCCTAAGGAAGATTCGGCTCTGCTTAAAAGCAGAGCCGAAGATCTAAAGATTAGCTAGAAAGCAAGAAATCGGACAGTTTCCTGCTTTCTAGCTAATGTAAATCTCCCGGCACAGCAGAACAGCTGATGGTCAGAAAAATGAAAAATAGCAATTTAGCAGGCTAGTTTGCCAGGTAAGAAGTGAGTGAGCAGGGAGGGTTCCCGCGGGCCATGTCAGCGGTGCAGCCTTATGTTCCTACGCAGGCTGGATTAATTGCTTTGGGGGGTGCTCTGGGGGTGACATTTCTCTGCAGACCACCAAAATTTTCTCCCGGACCACCAGTGGGCAGTGGCCCACTGGTTGGTGACCGCTGGGTTGCATCAACCTGGTACTCTCCAATGTCCTAAATTAGAATTCCTATCATCACTCAATTAGCATTCACAACCTAATGGATATTAATTGGATTAATGAGGAACTGGGATGGTAATATATAGTTCAGCTTCTTTCAGTTGGGAAGTTTGGAAGTTTCTGTACTACTTGACATAGGATGTTTAAGACTCAACTTGTACTGTGGATATTTCTTAAGCATGTTGGTAAAGGAAGCAAATTTTTAAACCTTGATATAAAGCATTCCTATTTTACAGAAGTATATGTATATTGATGTTGCCCAGTGTACCTTTCAGATATTAAACAAGTATATTGTAAAATACTTTCCATACAGATCATTCGTTGTTGCCTTATTTGCTAAGTTTTTGGTAGCAAATGATACAGGCTTTTAGGAGAACAACGGGTAGTAGGTGTTATAGAAGGGGATCTAATCTGAATTTTGATTTGTATTCCAAACAATTGCATGGAGTGATGTTTTTCATTTAAACTAATCAGTAAACCTATAACACCAGGGGATTGGGTTTCACACATACTCTTCTTTCTGGAATATTTACTAAAACAAAATAATTAAGTTGAGAAATAGGGGAACTAAATTAATATTACATCCCAGTACATCAGATTATTTTTATTTCATTTTTTAAGAAATGTTTTTAAAAAGATGTGCTAGATTAAAGAGAATTTCACAAACTTGAAATATGGAGACAGTTATTTCTTTTTTATTGTTGCTTTAGAAACAGAGTCCAATTCAGAAACAACTTTAGCTCTTTTTTCACCAGCCTTCAGCCCCAGAGCCAGAAGGAAATTTTTCATTGCTTTTAAGACACACATGCCTTTTTCTTGCACACATGTGCTGCATTATCATAACAAAGGTCTATTAGTTAGTTTGCAGTTTTAAAATATGTAATGTTGAGATTAAAATATTTGATTAGCTTTAGTTTTTCCTAAATAAAAATTCTTGTTTTCATCTAGTTATACAAGTAATGGTATGTGGAATATGACTAGTATGGTATTAGTGGGATGATAAGAAAATAACTAAATGAGGGCTTAAATGACTTTGATCATCTCCTTTAAGCTATTTGTCTCCTGGGGAGGGGGACCTGAAGCTAGTTGGCTATCAAGTAGATTTACCGAAGGATTGATCTGCAATCTGGAATTTACTAAGACATGAAAACTAGAGTTAGAAAACATCTGTTTTGATTGCAGTGTGTAGCTTACACTCTTCTCAAGGACTTTGTTTGATAAATAACAGCCCTGGTAAATAATAACCTGATAAAATAATTCAGGTGACAAGGAAGTTATCTCACATCCTTGGGAACACTTATTCACAATAGGGAAAATCTCACATGAGACTTATTATCTAGTCTGGAGCTAGAAAATATGAAGTCAGGGTTAATAGCAACAGAAAGAAAGCAATAATTAGAAATGAAGAGATTTTAAAAGTACTGTTTGGTGACAGGGTAAAAGCTTACTGCAGTTGAGTTGCTGGAAGTATTGTCAGAAGTCCAGTCTTGCTTTAGTGTAACTTGCTTTCAAATATAGGATTGCACTGCAAGGTTACAGTATGACTGGAGACATGTGGAATTAATTTCTTAGAAAAAAATTAAACCAGGTAGAATTTTATTTCAGGGTGTATGGAATGATAGCTATGATTTTAATAGTCTCATTGGTAGTTTCTTTTTGAATATGGCATTCAAGCAGAAACTATAACCATATTAGATATTCTTGGAGTATGTACAGATGAGTGTCTGCAGACATGAGATAAGGATAATAAAAGAAGAGGCAGATCTTCTTAGATTTTTTCATGCATAGATCGTTCCTGTGTGAACATATAGTCCTATGCATATGTAAGTTTTATGTATACTGTCTGATATTGTTTACAAAGGAAGAAAAGTTTATAAAAGTTGTATGCATGCAACCGAATAACCTATATTGAAAAGTTACTTTGAATGTGATCTACAGCAAGCCTCAGGCTTCCAGGTTTCTGTCCACATCTCCTTCCAGCAGAGTTAATTCTCCAGAAGAGTTCAGAATTACTAATTTTAGACTTAGTAATTCTATGTGGGATGAAGATGAGAATGCAACTAACAAATCAGAATATACAAAACAATGTTTAAGAAAAAGCAATGTTAAATTCAGTCATAATTCTGTCATAATAAATCCCAAATCGTCATGATAAATCTGGCCTTACATCATCTGTCTCAGGAAGTTAAGAATTGCTTTATTTAAGTTCCATTTTTCTTTGTTAATATTAATCCTCTTAACTTATAGAAGCATTCAGTTTAATTGTAAAGTCTGCCTAACACCAAAGCTTATCACTTAGAAGAAATTTGATGTGTTAATAGAATTGGTTTTGCTCTGCTTTGTTCTCTGTTCTGTCTTTCCTGTCTGATGTCATAAAGACTGTTACTTTTCATTATGACCAAGTTCAGCATTTTTTTCCTAGCCAATCTAACTGGCGTTGTCATTTCTGTGCTATTTGTGTCCTTATCTAAATATTGCAACTATACAGCACAATTAATAGATATTGCTCTGTTATAAATTAAGTTGCTAAATTACAGTCAGCCAAAATTTCTCTGAGTAAGAATATAGAATAATAGGGTTGGAAAGAATCTTGGAGGTCTTCTTGTCCAAACCCATGCCCATGGTAGGTTATCCTATACCATTCCAGACCTTCTTTAGGTTTGATGGGATGGATGCATGTGATAATATAAAGAACAATAAAATAACAAAACAGAATAAAAGAGTTGAAAGGAACCCTGGAGGTTCTCCAGTCCAACCCCCAATCCAAATAGGAATCCCTATAATATTGCAGACAAATGGCTGTCCAAACTCTTCTTAAAACCTGATGGAGCACCCATAACTTCTGAAAGCAAGTTGTTCCACTGGTTGATTGTTCTCAGTTACAGGAAATTTCTCCTTAGTTCTAGGTTGCTTCTCTCATTGATTAGTTTCCATCTGTTCTTCTTGTGTTTCCCTCAGGTGCTTTGGACAATGGGTTGACCTCATTTTCTTTGAGGCAGCCCCTCAAATATTCAAAGACTGCCATCATGTCACTGTAGTCCTTCTTTTCACTAGACTAGCCAATTCCTGCAATCTGTTTTAGCCTCCAGCTCCCAAATCATCTTTGTTGCTCTTCTTTGCACTCTTTCTGGAGTCTCAACAGCTTTTTTATAGTTATCCTTTCCTTCTCTCCCTCTACCATGGCTGATAATATCCCATTCCACCAGTACTTTCTGCTAATCTTTCCAGCACTTCCATGTCTCCTCAACAGCTGCTAACCCTGACCTTTGCCAACTCTGACTCTTCCTGTTAAAACATTTGTACCCGGAGCATTGCCTTTTCTTCCTAATCCAGGAAAAAGCAACCCCATTTTGCCTATATCTGGACTAAATGAATGTGTTTGGTCTGGAAACAAGCCCCCTGGCAACCCACAAGTTCCATGTTCTGCACATTCCTCTCTTGTACTTGATAATCCCTTTATTCAGAACTCTTTTTATGCCATTAAATGTAATAAACTTATTTTTTTCTTTTAAGCCTCATCTCCAAAAATATTTTGTTGGATGTGTCCCCCTTTGGGTTATTCAGAGAGACAACCTCTTACTTCAGAGAGCAGTTGGACAACTACTTCAGAGAACAGTAGCAGCCCAAGTATCACCCCTTCCTACACTGATCTTCAATCAATAAATACAGAGGATTTGACTAGTGGTAGAGCATCCGCTGAAGACTCAACTGGTAAGCAACACTTATTTATTTATTTGTTTGTTTGTTTGTTTAATGTATTTATAGGTTATCTCATTCCAGACAACTCTAGTCATACTCTTCCCTTTTATTGGCCAAATGTTGTTCAATAAACTTATACAATTAAGGATATCTGTTTCCAGTGAATCCCCATCATAGGGAAATATTCATTCTTCAGGCAGTATCAAGTAAGCCAGTTTGTCTTGTTCCTATATTCTGGATGCTGTTATTCCAGTTATCAAATTCCAGTAATGCGGTAGTGGATATTGGACATAGGTTTGAAGTTTTATTTACAGTGCCCCAGTGTCTTGGTAGTTCTTTCACATTTTAAAGATCTCCAGCCCTTGTCTATAGAGACTCTTAGTCATTCAGGTCATGGTTGTCCCACAGATGCTTTTTCAAAAGGCAACTGGACTTTCTTATTTTTTCCTTTGAAAACATTTCGTTTAAGAAACTTCTTCAGTTCGTTCAGAACTGAAGAAGCTTCTTGGATGAGAAGCAAAATGTTTTCAAGGAAAAAAAAACCCAAAATCCAGTTGCCTTTTGAAAAAGCACCTTTGGGATCTCCAGCCCTTCCAGCTAAACCATGATAGGATTTTTCCCCATTAATAGATGGTATAGGGACTGTATTGTGAAACATGTATGTAGTTAATTTTCCCCTGCCATTGTCTCAGTTAATTTAGTTTTCCATTTCTGTATATCCATTTACTTTAAAAAAGCATGGCGTTAAACTACAAAAAAAATTGTCCTGACCCTAAGTTTAATGTTGGAATGCTGTAGGAAATGAAGATCAAAAATTATTGATGGGAAACATTGTGATTTGATGTTTCAAATAAGTAACAGTAATGGGATCCTGCATTCTGCAGCACTCACCTGCCTACATTCACACCCATTCATGCTCCTGTCTGCACTTGTACCCTCCTATGTACACACCCCACACATCTGTAGTGGAATTGCCATCAGTAAACAGTACTGTCATGTTCCATGTGCTTTACAAACACATTGCTTAGTGATGGAAACTCTAGTCTCCATCAGTATCGTAACCCCAGGACTACTTCTAATGTAGAATGCCTGGTATGTTATCAAAGTAGGAAGATGCTCACCTTAAGCCATACATATAGTGACCGTCAATATTTGGTGAAATTAAATTGTTCATTCCTATGCAATTGGGGTTTTTTGGAGATCATCCCACTGCTTTGTGATTAATTCATGTACAGTAAAGTTTGATACATTTTGCAACGTAAGGATAGACGTTCATTGTCTTCAAGTTGTTGACTATAAAATAAGTTTCTTTTTTACAAAAATATTTTATAGGTGCAGAGTTTGAATAAGATCATTAGCTACATATAATTTGACTGCTAAGAATATATGCAGCTGTTTCCATAGAGAGGACTCCAAATACATTATGTAGCTATTTCCTATTTCCCTCCTTAACCAGTTTTCTTTGGACAGAAGAAAGTACAGTGGAAAAATAAAGGAGAGGGTTTCTTTTTTTCTTAAAGCAAACCAACCCTGTACAATTCCGAGAATAAGAGGGTAATTGTACAGTCATAGTCATGGAGAAACATGTTGAAACTATGTCTGAGAGCAAACTAGCCCTGGGTAGAGACCAACTGCATATGCAAAGTACAACTATATGCCAAATAATATTTATGGTGCATAATCACAGCATCACAGTATATTAAATCCTTATTATGAATCTAATATGTGATTAATGTATTTTCTGTAATGGATGGAGATGAGAATTAACAGTAACAGTAAGTGCTATTGTAAATCACTTCAATTTGATCATTGGAGTGACTTATCCATGCAAAGGTGTAATTTTCCATCATCAAAACAAAGCAAAAATCCTGCTCTGTCCCAAGTACTGGAAGGAAAGGGGTGGTGATAGATCTGCTTACTGAAATAAAAAAAATCCACTTAAGGTTGTTGCATAAAAGTGTGGGAAAGAATCATGAGATCATAATCGGTAAAAAGCAGAATTATGTGGTTTAGCACTGATGGGAGGTTTACAGAACCAATTTTAGAAGCAGCTATTTTAAATGATAGAGAGCTAATTAGAAGCAGATTTTGTATAAAAAGAATAGAGAGTCATAGAAGAAGGGTTGGGCTCAAAAGTTGGGTTGCTTGTTCTAACAGAATTTGTTGCAATTCTCCCACCCTTCCCTGAAAAAAGTAAATGTGGGTTTATTTTATAATCTGAATCTAAGTTAGCTAATATATGATGTATACACAGAAGTCTTAATTGTTGTCAATTTAATATTTTTAATGTTACCCAATTTTACACATCCAGGAATACAGAAAACAGAATAACAGAATTGGAAGGTAAGACCACACCTAGAATACTACATCCAGTTTTGGTCACCATAGTATAAAAAAGATGTTGAGACTCTAGAAAAAGTGCAGAGAAGAGCAAGCAGGATGATTAAGGGACTGGAGACTAAAACATATGAAGAACAGTTACAGGGACTGGGCATGGCTAGTCTAGTGAAGAGAAGGACCAGGGGAGACCTAATAGCAGTGTTCCAATATTTGAGGGGCTGCCACAGAGAGGAAGGGATCAAGCTATTTTCCAAGGCACCTGAAGGCCAGACAAGGAATAATGGATGGAAACTGATCAAGGACAGATTCAACCTAGAAATAAGGAGACATTTTCTGACAGTGAGAACAATCAACCAGTGGAACAACCTGACTTCAGAAGTTGTGGGAGCTTCATCACTGGAGGCTTTCAAGAAGAGACTGGAGTGCCATTTGTCAGAAATGGTATAGGGTCTCTTGCTTGGGGGTGGGGGGTTGGAATAGATGACCTCCAAAGTCCCTTTCAACTCTGTTAATCTATTTAAAAAACCTTGGAGGTTTTCTAGACAAACCCTGTGCTGTACAGGAAACCCTACCATTCTGGACAAATGGCTGTCTAATCTCTTCTTAAAAACTCCAATGATAGAGCATCCACAACTTCTGGGAGCAACTGTTCCACTGATTAAATTGTTCTCATTGACAGGAAATTTTTCATTAATTCTAGATTGGATCTCTCTCTTAGCTTCCATCTGCTACTTCTTGCCCTTCCTCGGGTGCTTTGGAGAATAGGCTGACTCCCTTCTCCCTGTGACAGCCCCTCCAATTTTGGAAGACTGCTATCATGTTACCCCTAGTCCTTCTTTTTATTAGACTAGACCAGAGGTCTCCAAACTTGGCAACGTTAAGACTTATGGACTTCAACTCACAGAATTCTCTAGCCAGAGAAGTCCACAAGTCTTTAAGTTGCCAATTTGGGGACCCCTGCCTGGACTAGACATACCCAGTTCCCACAACCATTCATTATGAGTTGTGATGGCGCAATGGTTAGAGTGCAGTATTGCAGGCTACTTCTGCTGCCTGCCTGCAATTTGACAGTTCAAATCTCACCAGGTTCAAGGTTGACTGAGCCTTCCATCCTTCTGAGGTGGGTAAAATGAGGACCCAGATTATTGGGGGCAACAGGCTGACTCTGTAAACCGCTTAGAGAGGGCTGTAAAGCACTGTGAAGTGGTATATAAGTCTAAGTGCTATTGCTAAGTGTTATAAGCTTTAGCCTCCAATCCCAGTATTTTTTGTTGCTGTTCTCTGCACTCTTTCTAGAATCTCAACATCTTTTTTGTATTGTAGTGCCCTAAACTGGATGCAGTTTTGGTGAGTTTTGGAATGTAGGAGAGAGTGAGAGCTGTAATCTATGAAGCAATCAATGTTTACAATGATGAAAGTGTTTAAAAGTGTTTATAACCACAATTTAGTTTCATCACAAAATTTAATTCCCCACTTATGCCTTTGGATGGGTGGGTAAGTGTTCTTATAATTTATGTAGTGATCTAGATGCAGCATATTATATATTGTATACTATGAGGATCGGAAATTTATGTGGGTGCCCAATTCACACTAAGATGACTCTGGACAGCTACAACATTAGAAATCCACAACATAAAAATCATGTACTTCCCCTCCCCCAATGGCAGCAGCATCACAATGAGACCAACTATTTGATCAGCTAGATATCAATAACCTAAAATTCAAATTGCATCTGGCATGGTAAGTGCTAGAAAATATTCAGACTTTTTTTTCCAACAGAAATGAAAGCAGTTGATTATATAATCCAGAGTTTGGGTAGAACAAATGGGAGCCAGGAATTATTGTCAGAGGTACTTTAGTTCTATGAGGATTGGAAATTGCAGACTTGTTAATTAGTCTACTGCTACTCTACTATTTACAAAAGAGAAATTAAGAAATTGTAATAATCAAGGGTAACTGAACTTTGTGATCACTTGAGGGCACTGGTAATTCTTCAGGGTGAGTCACTTTTCTCATAAGTTTCTGATTGGCCAGTGCACAATTTCCTTTCATGAGATTATCAGAAGGATGGTGATTCATAATTAGATCCGCAATATCAGTTTATGTACCTTCTGGAAAATTCCATAGGACTTGGAATTTTCTGGAAAACTCATGATACATGAGTAACAGCAGTGGTGGGATTCAAAAAAATTTACTACCAGTTCTGTGGGCGTGGCAGGGAAAGTATACTGAAAAATCTCCAGTCAGAGGTGGTATTTGTCAGTTCTCCGAACTATTCAAAATTTCTGCTACCGGTTCTCCAGAACTGGTCAGAACCTGCTGAATACCACCACTGAGCAACAGTAAACAGAACGTTTTGTTGCTATACTTTCCGTAATTTCGTTTACCTGACTTATTGTAAATCTAGAGATAAGCTGCTTGATCTAATTGCCAAGCAAAATGCCAATCATTAGAATAATCATGACCAGACAGCTAGAATATACCTGAAACTTTATTGAAATAGTAGTATTTAGCAAAAGCAACGGCTTGGACCAGAGATTAATTTTCATTGTTAAAATAGACAAAACCTAACTAGAATACAACTTAGTAAATGGTATATATAATAACAGTCTTTCTGGCTGAGCATCAAATAAGAATGATAAAAAGAAAATGATATAATTAAGAAAAAAATGTGGAGGCTATCAATCAGAATTAAGGCTGTACTGGCAACCTGTAACTTTTCTTTGAATAGAAAAACATATAAAATCATTCATCTCAGTTCACTGAATGGCTCAAGCTTTCCTTCAAGTGAGAGAGACTGAGCGGTATTTGAATGCTTGTTAGAGCATGCATGGCAAATATACTTAACTCTATATTTACCTTACTGGGTCAGATATGTAACCATCACTTACTGGTTTATTAAAATAATATTGTTCTAGATCCAAGGCAGATCTTCACTTCAACTTCAGGCAGTTTCCCACTTGACTGGAGTGAGAACATTAAAAAGTAGAGGCATGTTATGAGGATATGTCTTTTAAAACCATATATTATTTTTGTACCATAGTAAGTTGATTTGAGAATCAGCCTTATCTCTCTCTCCCTCTCTGTCTCCCTCCCTCCCTCCCTCTCTCTCCCTCACACACACACACACCATTTATCTATAATCTTTTTCTGTTTATAATATGCACTAACTAATTTTCATATTTGAAATGCTCTTTAAGGAATGGGGAAGAGTAATGTTCTTCTGTTTTTGAGAATGAAAAAGTCTAAGTCATCATTTAATTTCAAGAGCAGGTTATTTGTGGGACGAGTGGAGGTAGTAGAACTGCGGGGGAAAGATATGCACTCCTGCCCTTCGTATGTTTAGCACATACAATTTTAATAGAATAATTATATCTACTATGTGTAGCAATTTGAGAGAGAGAAAAAACTACTAGATGTTTGTGTTACCATTGTAAAGCTTAATACAGGATGTGGGACTCAGTGGAAGTTCACATATGCTGTGCTCAAGAAATTGATTGGACACACAGAAGTAGCTAATCAGAGGCCAGTGTCTGTCAGGTTTGATATCATCCAGTTCTTAATGTCAAAAACTTTAAGTCTAATTTTTCTATTTCTCAGGCGGTTAGAAAACTGTGAAACACACAATAACTGAAAAAGAGCAGGAAAATCATTGAAATTTACTCTGAATTATTCCCCCATTTCTCAAAATCTTGAAGTAAAAGTACGGTAGATTCTTAAAAAAAAATTCATGGATTTAAGAGAGAATTGTTTTTCCCAAGTTTGCACTTCCTCTTTTTCTGTTTCTTTCTCCAATTCTTAATACCTTTATGTTCCATTTATAAAACATTTAGAGAGTTTATGATAGTTTCACCAAGTTACCAAGTTAGAACAACAAATAAATCACAATATTTGAATGGGGTTCAAAGTCTCAAGTCCATCCTACTTCACCTAATTCTGCTTTGCAACTGTGATGTTTTAGAATTGCTCTGAGTTTTTCTGAAATTGTGATTTTTGCCTCTGAACTCACCTTAGTTGTCATTCTTTGGTCTCTATAAAAGAAAAATGATGATGCACCTGTTTTGTTATTCTTTATCAGAATTGCATTTTCTTCTTTTAATTTAGGAAAAAATTAATGAGAATGGTAATGTAGTGTGACCTATTACGTATGGAACTTTTAGAGAAATTACAGTAGGTGTGCTATGCAAGTGTAAGAATCTTTGTATTGAAATCAGGAATGGTAATGAAAAAAATTGATATTGACACTGCTGAAGAAATACTACAAAGAGCATAAAATAAAAATATGTGTTAATTTATCTGATTTGGGCTTAAGAATAATTCAGAACCCTAAGAAGACATAATCTTGTTTGGTGTTGACACTGTGGGCTGTGATCCTTTTAATAATGTGGTTGACAAATTCATTATTTTAATCTAAGACACATTTTAATTTCTCCTCAGTAAAGGAAAATGGCAGATTTTTTTGTTTAGATTTCCTCACAATTCTATTTTTAATTTTCTTCTCATTAAACACCTCAAACACCAATTACAAGGAAAAAGGAGAATAAAGCACTGAATTTGGGACTGGCTGCTTTTGATGAAGTAATCAATTGATTGAAATTGGAGCTCCAGGCAGCAGTGCCCAGACACTTATTAGCTCATGCTTGAGGTTTGCTGATGGTTATCATAGCTCAGACATGGAAATGGAAATTTAAAAAGCCACTGCTGTAATTTCCTGAACTGTCCTAAAGAGATTTTGAGGAAAAGATATAAATTAATAGGTGTTTTTGAGTGGGATAAACAGACAATTTAACTCTTGACTGCCATCAGAGTAAATGTAAAGCATTCAGAAGCGGAAATAATTGATTACACAAGGCAGAGATAAAACTGAAATTAAAACATGTTTACCTCTGATTTCATAATCAACTCCTTTTTAATCCCATGGTTCCTTTTCTTAATAAGTATGCTTAGATTACAACATCAGGCTGGGGGGGGATCCCACTCCCCTTTAAGCAGTCTATTAAAGATTTAAACATTATATTTCTGAGAATCTTCCCAGGGTTTGAACTATTTGGGGATTTAAACCATTATGGATATATAAGTGATTATATAGTTGCTGTGGGTCAGGAAATATACAGATTGAGTAAAGTAATTAAATATAACATTAACTATTCCTTGTAGGCTGGATATAATAATTCATTATAGGGTGGATGTAAGACAATGCAATCCTAGGCTGCATTAATAGGGGGATAGAATCAAGATCACATGAAATCCTAGTACTGCTTTACAAAGCCTTAGTAAGACCACACTGAGAATACTGCATCCAGTTCTGGTCACCATAATATAAAAAAGATACTGAGACTCTGAAAAGAATACAGAGAAGAGCAACAAAAATCATTAGGGGGCTGGAGGCTAAAACATATGGAAAAACAGTTACAAGAATAGGTTATGTCTCGTCTAATGAAAAGAAGAACTAGGAGACACATGATAATAGTGTTCCAATATTTGAGGGCCTCCTACAAAGTCAAGAGGGTGAAGCCAGAGGTGGTATTCAGCAGCTGCTGACCAGTTCTGGAAACCAGTAGTGGAAATTTTGAGTAGTTTGGGGAACCGGCAAATACCATCTCTGACTGGCCCTGCCCCAATCTATTCTCTGCCTTCCAAGTCCCAGCTGATCGGCTGGGTCTTCTTTTGTTTCCTTGCACAGGAGAACGGAGCTGGAAAGCAGGTTAGTGGGGTGGGGAGGGAATGGGGATTTTGCAGTAACCATCCCCCAGGAGTGGGGAGGGAATGGAGATTTTACAGTATCCGTTCCCTGCCACTCCCACCAAGCCACACGCACCAAACCGGTAGTGAAAAAAATTTGAATCCCACCACTGGGTGAAGCTATTTTCCAAAGCACCAAACAACAAGATAAGAAACAATGGATGGAAACTAACCAAGGAAAGAAGCAACCTAGAACGAGGGAGAAATTTCCTTAGTGGTGAGAGCAATCAACCAGTGGAACAACTTGCCTTTAGGAGTTGTAGATGCTCCCTCACTGGAGGCTTTCAAAAAGGGACTGTACAATCATTTGTCTGAAATGATATAGAGTCTCTGCTCAAGCAAGGGTTGGACTAGAGGACCTCCAAGATCCCTTCCAACTCTATTATTCTATGTTCTATGTTTTAAGATGAAATACAAATAAAAACTGAAGGTTCAATTTTATTGTGTATTGGACAATTGTTTATTGACAATAAAACAGATAAGAATTATAAATCAACAAAAAATTGTCAACTTTGTTATTTTATTTTAATGTGAAAATTATGGCACACAAATTAAATCCATTGTTATTTGAATGGGTTCAGAACAGTATGTGATGGAAATAAAGTATAACAAATAATTGACACATAACTGTCAGTTACATGATCCATCACAATTTTTATCTAAGATATTCTAGAATTTGATGAAGATTTAATTTTCTGAAAACACTGTATAATGTGTAAGAAAATCTTCAGGTTACAGATTTCATGTGCAGATTCCAAAGAAATCCTGAAAGATTTTTTTGGTCAGGTATCCACACCTGAAAGTACTTTGACAGAGCTCTTATTGTTTCTGGGGGTGTGGGGGAAGAGGCAGGATAAAGAGGCATTTAATTATGTCTCTCAGGTATAGCTCTTCAGAGTCCTGAATGGATGAAAAGTAGTTGTTATGTGCTTTATAAAGTTCTCTGTATTAAACTGAGTTGAGAAGAAGTAGGATGCTTGCCAGTCCTAAAACATTATAGCACACAGCTAAATCATACTGAATAAAAGAATCCTGGCTCTGCAGATTAGGCAGTTAGTATTCTCCAAAGGGCTTTGCCGTGCCTCTTTTATAACATGATGTTCTCTAACTGCACAGCATTAGAATTTGGTTGGGAAACTTTGCATAAAAGAATTGGAACACTTTGGGTGCTTTGCTTTCAGGAACTTGTTTCTTCTCTTGCTTCTGGGCTGATTTGTTTGTAGAGGCTCAACTGCCTCAAGCAATGTAATATCAGTGTGAACTATGGGGTATCCTTGGAGATTAGCAAGATTTTCTTAAGTCTTTTCTGTTCTTAATCTCTTTCAAGACTGAAGCTAACAGGCATTTTATTCCATGGTAACTTTGCTTAGTCTTTCCCTCTGCTTTTTTCCCCCCTCCCTCTTTGTGAAATATATAAAAACATTTTTATAATGTGTGTTTTATAAGCAGACAATGTAGAAGGAATGCTTTGATAATCTCTCTTGATGCTTTGCATTAATTCTTAACCATAAGATGAAACAAGAGGTGAACCTAAAATGCTCAAATGTCTGCCCATTCTTCATTCCTTTGTTTTCTGCTTTCTGGGAAAGTGACCCCTTGCCAGGCACAAACATATCCCAATAATCCCTTTTTTCTACCATGTTTTCATGACATTGCTCTCAGCAGTTTAAAATCATCCTTAACTATTCCATTTAAACTGATTTTTTTTCCTCTTGTTCTGCCACAGTTTTTCCATGAATGTGATCTGGTATACTTTATCATCAATATGTTGCTATATGGTTAGAGCTGGAATCTGCCCAGCATTCATGGGCCACTTTACACTGCTATGGGCATACCGTCCCACCATTACTGATCATTGGAAACTGTCGTTCATGTTCATTTGGGCTTGAGCTGCAGAATCGGACACCTGATTTCCACAAAGATGTTGTTTGCCTAGTACTTTCATAGCACTTGTCCAGTCCTATATGTAATTCTTGTAAATATGGGTATAACTCTCTTCCGAAAGAACAGTAAACTGTACTAGACCTACTCCTGCTTAATGGACTGTTGAGAGTCCTAGCCCTGAGCTACACAGAAAGTCAATCTGAATAAGGCAGTCAAATTACATTACATGGATATTTCAAGGTACACCCATACTACCTATGTAGGTATATGATGGACCAGCTGTAACTTTTAAGTGGTCTTCAATCCCCATTGTTATAATTCAAATGTGAGGTGACCAAAGCATGAATGTCTATGAGTAGGGCTTTCTGGTCTAGAAAAGGAGGAGCAGAAGACAAAACTATACAAAGGCCATCCAAGCTATGGTTACTACCAGCTCTTTTAACAGAAGCTAGAAGTCTAAGATAGGGATGTCAAATCCACGTCACAGCAGCATCATGTGACATATTGGCACTTTTCCCCCCTTCGCTAAACTGGGCGTGGCCAGCACATGACCCATCCGGCCTGCAGGCCATGAGTTTGACAGCCCTGGTCTAAGAGGACCTCTCAAATTGTATGCCAGTTCTCACTCACTGTGTAAATGCCAGTCCATTAAAAACTAAACATGGTAAATTCACATATCAAAGCCCACAACTAGTCAGATTAAGCCAGAACTTATTTTAAAAAGCAACAGTGCATTAGGTATCTTCCTTTTGGAAAATTAAAATAAATACATAAGTCCACACCAAGCTCCCATACCTGTTTTATTTCCTTGGTAAGACTTATTGTACTAGTATTTTATCCAAATGTATTAATTGCTTTCTCCCAATCCTTTGTGGATTTTTCCTTGACATAGTATAATATTAACCTTCAGTTTTCTAAATTTAGCTTTTAGTTTGATCCTGAATGAAACTAGTTCAAAATGAAACCATCTGCTCTTTAATTATTTAAGTATTTCATATTCTTTAAGTGTGCACATGTCTAATATTACAAACTGAAAGTTGTTCTGTTACATAATTTTGTGTTGGACAATATAAAATTTTATTGGAAACAGAAACTGGCTGAACCTGATGGCAATGGTGGAATTTGTTCTTTTTATTAAAATTTTCCTTTCTCATTGTTTGACTTTTATTAATCCTTTTATAACAGTTTGGGCTATTGCTTTCTTGTTTTTAAAAGAAGCACTTTTGTTACTAGAAGCATTAGTTTAGCCTATAAGGGTTTTGGTGCAACTTCTTACTCAAAGAAATGGCATTGTGAACTATTGTGTTTTCAGACATGATCAAATAAAATTGCAGGAAAAGACTGCAGCAAGATTTGAAAGATTATCTTTTTTTCTGTCACTAACTGATTATCCCTTTTAACTGATTAATGACCTCTCTGGCATGGTTATGAATTTTAAAGAACATCAAGCAAAACATTATTTTGAAATTAGTTTCCATTGTGCCTTACAGTAAAGCAATGGAGCAGCCCTTCTGCTTCACAGACCCGGTTAATAAGGGTGACCGAGCACATCTTCATTAAACTGTTGGCGTTGCTGGGTTAGAGGATTTATTTGGTCCTAGCCTACTTTCAGATCACGACCTTAATGAATCAACAGTAATGACTGCACTCTGAAAATGTTTTGTTGAGTTGTCATGGATCTGAAAGCAATTAGTAGTTCAGAACCTTGTATTTTGGAAGAAGGGAGGACCCCAGTGCTTTCTTTTTCTTAATAAGAGAGTCTAGCTGTCACAAACTTTAAAATTCACTTCTCTGATTGTTCACCATGTTACCACCTTCACCCAAATCAAAATAAAAAGAATATTTTATTTTCGAATGTTCTATTCAGCTTATGAACTAAGCACTTTTTAAAAAAAAGCTGTTTATGTAGCATGATATTTCAGGCTGCAAAGGAAGATCCCGTAGGAATATCAGGAAACCTAAGGTTGATAACATGCTAGGGTTGGTGATATACACTAACAATAAAATTTAAGCATTTTAAAATTAATGGAGATGAATATATTATTCATTGAAGATGGCAAAATGCAAGCAAGGCACAAAAGACTTATGCACTAGGTATTCAGCTTATATTTTGGTTCAGTCTTCTCCAAATAGAGAGTATGTATTTCACTAGCCAACTGTGAAGAGTAGAATTAAAGCTTGCGGTTCAAAGTCAATGGTCAGATATGGCCTATTTATTTTTAATGAATATAAATCATGAATTGCCACTTACAGGACTGGAGGAACTAGTGGATACCTGGCTGCACCTTTTTGTACAAGTAGTCCTCAACTTACGACCACAATTGAGCTCAAAATTTCTGTTGCTAAGTGAGACAGTTAAGTGAGTTTTGCCCTATTTTATGACCTTTCTTGCTACAGTTGTTAAGTGAATCATTGCAGTTGTTAAGTTAGTAACATGGTTGTTAGTGAATCTGGCTTCCCCATTGACTTTGCTTGTCATAAGGTCACAAAGAGGATCACATGACCTCAGGACGCTGCAGCCATCATAAATATGAGTCAGTTGCCAAGCATCTGAATTTTGATCATGTGACCATGGGAATGCTTCAATGGTCATAACTACAAAAAATGGTTATAAGTTACTTTTTTCAGTGCTGTTGTAACTTCGAACAGTCAGTAAACAAACTTATAAGGTGAGGACTACCTCAATTACCTTTGAGGTATTCTGATAAATGGATGAATTATCAGATGAACAGAGGTGCTTAAGGCATTTTCCAAAAGAGGGAAATGGAGGATCCAGGAAACTACCAATCTAGCAATTTCTAAACATCTTAAATACAGTGCAGTAATCATAAGAAACCAATGTAGATATGGCAATACCAAATTTTGCAATTACTTTATTCTTTTTTAACCTTAGTAGATTGTGAAATTGATGTAATTACATTTTGATCTGTGCAAAGCATTTGACAAAATGTCCCATATTCTGATTTGCAAACCAGTAAAGCATTGGGTGGATGGCATAGCTATTACGGTAAGTATAAAATCCTTTTTCAATAGTGCTCTTCAGTGATTTCTCATCAAAATGGAGCACAGTCTTCTGCTTTGTAGGAATTAATTTTTATTAATTATTTGAATGAAAATGCTAGTCAGATTGCAGATGAGATAAGATTTATATCCCTCAAAAATAGAAATAAAATCTGAAATTAACTTGCTACATTAGCAAAATGGGGTGAATATTAAAAAAAACATTCTTCACTTAGAGAACAGAAATTAAATGCACGGTTCTAGAATGGAAATATCTAGCTTGATAATAGTGTTTGGAATAATCTTAGAAACGATTTTGGAATAATAACTAATTGCAAGCTGACTATGAGTCATTTATGGGACATTGTTGCAAAAAAAGGCAAATATATTTCATCCATATCCACAGAAGAATAATATTGGCCAGTCTCCCTGCAAGTAATGTGTCCAATTCTGGTTACCACACCACAGAAAGAATTCAGAGAAACTGGAACAGGTTCAGGGAAATGAAATCATGATGATCAGAAGACAAGAAGCAAAATCATATGATTGCAGGCAACAAGAATGTTTAGTCTTGAGAACAGAAGACTGAAAAGGGTTTATGATAATCACTTTATAATGACTAAAATGGTTGAGGTCTGTTCTTGGTCATAAAAGATGAAGCTGAGAGAAAAATGTAAAGTATGCCTCTTCTATCTAGAAGACAAAACTTAAGATTTCTTCCTAAGGCTGCCTTTGGGAGAAAAAACCTTCACTTCACTCTTCACAACAACAATAATATCCTTTAGAAAATAGATACGTTTACTTGACTGCCATTTTACTCATTTATATTAGAAAGACAAGGATTAATAAATATATAATGTTCAAGTCAATTCTGAATTATAATACTTTCTTTAGCCACAAGGTGGCTAATACCAAGTTAATTAAAAAACAAACAAACTCGCATGTAATTAGCTTATACTAAATCTATGTATTTCTGTCTAATACTAAGTAGTAAATATAAACCATAAAGTCTGATGTATTGATCATTTATTGCCTATTATTTGATTATTTACTGCCTATTATTTGATCATAGAAAGCCACTTGCTGAAATGCAAACAATGCTGTATTGTTTGTATTTTAGCAAGTGGCTTTCCAGGAGTCCAATTTTGCTGAGTTTTTATAGATTAAATGTGCAATCTCCTCCATGGAAAACCAAGTCCAGGTTAAAGTTCACTTTAATAGACCAGTAGCGAATGTTCATTGTTCCTGATTGACAAAATAGAAAATATGTCATTATGGCAATGTTGCAATTTGCATAAGAACATCATTACACAAGTGACAAAAATATGTATATTTGATTAGATGTTCATTTTGGTAATGAAATCATGCAATTGATGAAGATGATGTCACTTGCAAAATACCTTTATACAATGATATAAATCATTATGAATGTTGGCCTGTATTGTATCATTGTCTAGTACTTTGACGTTTCAATGTATTCTATTATTTATATACTGTATGCCTGTACTGAGGAAAAGGAAATGGATATTGCAGGCCTACAATATTGTCCTTCATGGGTTACATTTTCAGGAGATTCCAAGGAGCAACAAGAACTTCCACTTCTGGGTCAAAAATTAAAATAGCCTGGAGGTTTTTTTTATTTGTTGAATTCCTATTTCCATTGTTTTTCATGTTGGGAATTATGAGAGTTTTCCCAATACATCTGGAGGTCATCAGATGAGGGAAGACTACATTACAAGTTCATCCCTCTTCTTTAAACCTGAAAAGTCAACTTTGAGAATATTAGCCAGTGCTTTGTATAAGAGTGCTTTTTTTCAGTCCAGACACTTTATGTTCAATTTTGATTTTAATGTCAGTTGACTTTTGAGCATAGATGATTGACACTGATGGTATTATTGTAAATTAAGTTGCTTTAAAATATTCCCCCAACCCAACTACTTAGTAGTTTATCAGCATGCTTTTAGAGGAAAATATTTTGTAGTTAAAATACCTAAAATACCTTATTGACCTAGTTACTTGTGGAATATAAAATTTTTGGATTGTCAGAAGAGGATTTATCATCAGTTTGTATGATCCAAAAAATGCCTGGATTTAATACGGTATTAATGAAGATAAATAAAACTGTATTTTTAAGAGTTTACTTTTTTAAAATCTGAAGTAGTTCTTTATAAAACAAAAAAGAACAAAAAAACAAACGAGATTGTTCATCCAGAAATGGGATGGTCTCTGTAGTTCAGATTTATTTCACAATAGGGTTACTGTGTCTTTAAGCACTGAGTTTTGTTGCCCACAGGCAGTTATTAAAAAAAACAAGTGCTGCCTCCATGGCCCTGTCCTTTGTGCTTCTCCTTTCAGGTTATCACTTCCTTTCCACAGAAATCATTAGCTAGTTCCAAGCATATGAAGGTGTTATGCTGCCTATTTTTTTTTTGAGTCTCTCCCTTTTCCTTCCTCCCTGGGTGTGCCTTGTTTGATTTGCAAGTAACCTGCTAAGTTATCTCCCAGCTTCCCACCCCCGCCCCCCTTACGCCCTGCCCACACCAAATGAGCTGGGCTGACTGAGGCAAGCAAACAGCCACAGCTCCTGCTCAAGCATGCATAATGCATACCGCCCCATACCACTCCCACAGTGATGCAAAGGGAAGCTTCGCCACGGCAGGCATTCGAATAGGCACTTTACTCAACTAACTAACACACCGCATCATCTCCTGAGTGCCACAAGGTATTTCTTTCATTTTAGCTTTGGGAAGGAGGCTGGCAAGTTTAAATGGCCAGTAAGGCAAAAACAGAAGCAAATGTTGTATAGGGCGAAATGGGAGGGGGATTGAGTTGAGCAACACGTTGCTTACAATATCTTCGAAACTGGTGCTGAAGGTTTAACTGCATGTGTAACCTGAGAATAGTAAGGTGGCGTAAGGAGCATGTGCTCTTAACTGGTGATTTGAGCTGGGAGCCTAAAGGGATAAGACCGGCTGCCCTTTGCCTGCATCTGCACCTTGGCAGACCTCCTTCTTTTTGGTTCTAACTTTTGTTAAAAAAAAAATCGGCTCATACACCTAGCTGTACATAGACTGGGTTCATCAGGGAAGAGCTTGCTCTTCATTTTAAGAAGAAATGTTTATGCTTTTAGCACACTTGCTGAATGGCAAAGAAGGAGAAGCTTCTTACTTAACTTGGGGATAGTCCAAGGTTTCTGTTTGTTACTGTTTTCTTAAAATAAACAACAGAATGCTCCATAAAGCATGTCAACATCTAAGAATAGTGACAGGTGTATTTCTGTATGGTATTTTGATTTGTTTTACATGTTCATAAGACAATTACAGTGAATTTCATTTTCATGAATTAAACCTGCTTTTGTAAAATCTCCCACTTATTACAACCTTTTTTTTTTCTTTAAAGTTTCATTTCATCTTCTGTTTCACTTTTTTGCAAGTTTGACATTCAACACTGAAATGTACTGCTGGGATAAAGTTAGTGAGACTTCTGAATGACTTGCACTAAAATACACAACTATTAGGGTAATATTAAATCTAGCAATCTGTCAGAGAAAAGGGGCATCTGAAAAATAATTCATTCTATAGTGTAAAAAATACAGGCTTACATTCAAATCATTGATTGATGTGGCAATGAGGTAATCAAATCTTGGTTTTAATAATATTTGGAGAAAATAAACTTTCCTAGGAAATCACTGCTGTGACCTTAAAGCCAAGACTTTAATTTTATAAGTCGCTGAGTGAATAATTTTGTTATAACAATTGTATGATTAGATGTTCTTCTAGGTAGAATTGCATTTATTTGTTTTCTTCTTTTCTCTTTGGCGGGACAAATGCCAAATAGTGTTTAATAATTGGTCTCTATCCAATAACACCACCGCACCCAAAGAATCTTGAGGCTTCTTTCAATTGCCTTTGAATAGGTCACAATTTATAGCACAAGAGAGCTCTGGGGCAACTTAAAGATACGTAAAAGTATTGGGCTAGTGCAGAATGCATCTACTGAAGTGTGATATAAAAAAAGTTAATGCTACAATTAGTGGTCTTTATAACATACTTCTTTTGGGAAGTTCCTTCCGCAATCTTTTGGACTAGAAGTCTACTTTTACATGTTGAATGTATTTGTGGAAATCTTGCAGTTCTATAAGCTTTATTTTATCTTCACTCCCAAACCCAGAAATTATATACTGTATATCAAGCACTGTCTATTTGCATTTGGTCTTATCACATATTGAAGTGGAGGGATATCAGAGGAAAAGCAGTGATGAAGGGAGTATTTTTTTTTCTTGGCTGTGTGGTATCCACAAGCACACTACTGTAGAAAAACCATTGGTAGTAGGTTTAATGAACATTAGAGTACAAGCTTCACATATTGTTAGGATTAGAGCTCAAGTGATGGGAGCGAGCTCTGAGTACATAGAGAGTATCTAGCACAATATCTCAATCTTGGCAGCTTTTAAGATGTGTGGATTTCATCCTCCAGAACTCCCCAGTCTGCATACAGTTCTACACATTACACTGCCAAGATTCAAATAGCCCTCACTTTTTTGAAGGGTTGTTGTTGGTGAGCATAACTAAAGCCTCCTTTTCTTTTTCTTTGTTCTCATCTGGGTTTGCTATATCTGCCATCTTTGTTCTTTTTTGTTTTGTGTTGTTTTCTTGTTTAAATGTATGTTTACAATACAAGCTTTAAGGGCATTAAGAGACATTAAGAGTAAACATTAAGAGATATTAAGAGCAAATGTCTGGGGGTAAAATGGACAGACATTTCCATAATTTATGTCTATGGATTTGCGGTGGAAGTGCCTTACGTCTATTCTATTTCTAATATCATATCAGTAGAATGGACATAAAGGATAGAAATTCTACAATTCACAAGTTCCCTCTGTCTTCTTTCAGTTAGCATGGCAATTACAAATTGTCATCATAAGTTTCTGGTGCTTGGAACAGGAATGGAGAACTTCCCACTTGCAGGCCAGTGTTTGCCTACCAGTTTTCGCTATCCTAATTATAAAGCTTGGGATAGCTTCACAATCTCATTGAGTACATTGAATTTCCAGTGAGCCATATATGTATTACCCTCATCTAAGGTGAAGGATGGATGAAATGGAAAGCCATCATTTCAAGGTGTTCTGGTATTCTGAATAGCTTCTCTCTTTAGATGTTATCTGATATCACAGGGAGAAAGAGGAGAGTATTGGACATATCCCACTGATGTCAGTAGGCTTGAGAAAAGGTGAGCTGTTGTAAGCAATGGGTTACATGTGTGAGTAGAAATAAGCTTATTAAAAGCATCTAAAGACAGATACTTAAGACCCCAAACAACAAATAGTATACATCATGGAAGTTACATGGTATGATAGAAAGCATGTACTTTTGAGCATTCCCTTTTCTTGGTGGGGAAAAGAGAGAAGAGTGAAAGAAATCAAAGCAAAAACAAAGACTCTTGTGTGTTCCTACTAGTCTTTTGCACTTGGTGGTCAATTAGAAGCCCAAAGAACCAATGCTTTTGGAACTGGAACTGAATTTTCAACAGTTCGGTCCTCCAGTCATATTCTGTGTGAAATGGTCTATATAGTAGAGTTTGGTAGTTTCTGAACTTGGTTGTTTGCTTGCAAATGTTTAATTACCCAACTAGATAACATCATCAGTGCAAGTGAGTGGTTTGCTTTCTGTTTATATATAGTAGTCTGCCCTGCCAGTTTTCATGAGGGTGCAGTTTTCTCCTTGATTGGGGTATTGTTTTCTGCTTGATAGTTTGCCTGGTATTAATCTCTGTTTAACTTGGTGATAGCTGCTGGATAGGATATGTTGTTTTTTTTTATTCTTTCTTAGCTTTTATATTGCCTCTTGAATGGTATGTAACTTTGGTTTATCTCTATGTGTCTGCTGATGGCTGAATGCCAAGCTTCTAGGAGTTTCTTAGTGTTTTGGATTTAGTTTAGTTTACAATACTCACAGTTTTCCAGTTGAAATAGTTTTCCAGTTGATTCTGTCCATGTGTCTACTTGGTGTTCATAGATACACTCTGCTAGTCTTTTGCCTGCGTAATAGTGGCAGTCCTTACACGGTATATTATAGATGTCTCCTGTTTCTTCTTGAACTATTGGGTCATTTGGTTTACTTAAAATGTTTAAGGGGGCTTTAGTTGCTTTGTGTGGTATAACAATGCTGTCTGGTTGTAATAGTCTGTTACTTGTTTTCGAGATGTTTGTGATGTATGGTAGTGTTTTTTCTCATAACGCGTGTTGGTTGTGATGTAATGGAATGACTAGTGTGATTTTTTGATAAAGTTGTATGAGTATCCATTTTCTTGAAAGATGTTGTGTTTCCTTTTTCTGGTGTTCTGGATCACTGCAATATATTTGTATTCGTCCTTTTTCCCACACATTCAGAGTACATTTGAAACTCATTCTACTATCAGAAATGGAAGTCAGCCTTTTTTTCTCACTAGGACAATGCCCTGGAAACCACAGCTACAGTGTTCAGCCAAAATGCATGGAGTACTGGTGTATCTGAGTGAATTGTATTTACTCTGTGAAATTAAACATGCCATGAAAACATTGCTTTTAAAAATAGAGAAATAATGCGAAAAGGCTATTGCAGAATAAATGATTGGTGAAAAACCAAAAAATTTTCAGTCCTGTGTTATAGAACTGTTGCCAGGAAAGCAAAAGGGTAAAATTAGCCAAAGTTAATGCAGGATGTTAAGGGGAACAAAAATGGTTTTGTGGAAGTGTTCAAAATAAAAGAGAAAGAAACAGCTACCTAATGAAAATAGATAAATATTAATACATTACAATGAAAAAGAAGCAACTCAGCTCACATTTTTTTCAGTCTGATCCAATAACAAATATGTATCCATCAGGAAACTGAAGAGCCAGAAAAAGGGCAAGGTTGAAGCACCAGATTGATAGAAATATGGCCGAAGAATAACTTCAATTTAAATTAATTTAAATGTCAAAAATCAGATTAATTGCACCCCTTATGTATTACCCATGTGAAATCCTGAAGAACTGAAGGTCAAGATGAGTGTAGGGGAGCAAATGTTCTCACTGTTTTCAAAAAAATAAGGTACAGTAAAATTCAGCAATCTATAGACCATACCCTAGAAAGATGCAAGAGGATTTCACAAAGAGATTATCTGTCAACACCTTAGATATACTGCAATTATTTTACACAGTAGAAACCACAAGCTGAAATTTTGGCAAACTATATTTTGAAGGATCCAATCTGGGTCGGTCACTAACCCACATTGGATCCTGCAACATTATCTTGGGGAATGTATAGTTGCTTTCATTCATGAACTATATTTATTTTCTTCAGATAACTTTTTTCATACTCTAGATATAATACATATTAGCTTTAGCAAATCATTTGATAGAATACCTTGCTAATGATCCTGTCAGTTAAGTGTAGGCTAGATGAAATTATAATAAATGCATATAAAGCTTTCCTTAAAATGGTATTTAGAGTGGCTCATCAGTGGTTCCTCATCTATTTGGGGAGAGGAATTGACGAGATGCTGCAAAGATCAATCTTGAGTCCTTTGTGGTTTAGGATTTTTATTAATGACATGAATGAAGAGATGGAAGTAATGTTTATGGAATGAAATAAAATTGAGTGGGAGAAGTAACAGCCAGAAGTTATTTCATTTATACCTTTGGGCAGGATGGGTGTAGCCCCCATTGAGGAATGGTTGCGTGTCTGTTGCTTCCTGGTTTTGCCATATTTCCATCTTGTTTTTATGTTTTAGCTGAACCAGCCAGAGTCATTGGGTTTGGGATAATATACAAATGAATATATAATAAGTTTTATCTAGGAGCTACAAACAACAGAATGGAATTTTACAGAGACAAGCATAAAGTTCTTTTATGAAGACACACACTTTTATTACACATAAACACTAAAAGATGGGAAAAACACTACATTTGCAGTTGTTGGTCTCAATAAAAGCAGCAATGTGATAAAATTGCAAAAATGCCAAATGCAATTTTCAACTGTTACCAAGAAAAATATAATTTCTAAATCAAGGGAAGGAATTTTTTCAACCTTATTTGGTTTTGACCACATTTGATCTCAGGTATTGTGTCCAGTTCTGGGAATCACACATTAAGAATGATTCTGAGAAATAGGTAAAGATACAGGCCATCAGATGGTCAGGCCCTTCTAGATACTATGAAGAGAGGTTGAAGAACCTTTACATGCCTGACACTGAGAAAAGATTATTGAAAGGGGGAGTTATGTTAGCATTCTTCAATTATTGCAGAGGAAAATGAAAACCAGCTCTTCTTGTTCCAGATTATGGGGCATGTTAACCCTTCCCACACCAATAAAAGAACAATTCTTGTCCCCCAAATTCCCTTAAATTTTCTTTTGGGGATTTTGGAGAAATAAAGGCAGAGGAGAAAAGAGAAGAGAGAGAGGAAGGGAGAGTTAAGGTAGCTCTTATGGACATAAAGTTCACAAGAGTTTCATTTCTTAATCATGTTTGGATATAACTAATTTACAGACAAAGAGAAGCCATTAAGAACCTTCAAAATGGCATGTTTTATAATACTGTGAGTTTTCTTCAATCCTTAGTGAAAAAAGTTTTACATACAAGCTGTAGGACTTTTTTTTTTTTGATAAACAGCAAAAAGATGATTAGGACATTGGTTTTTGAAAGTTGTAAATGGACTAGGCTTTGAAATAAGATTTTGAAATTGATTATTACAGTTCTTTCCATGGGAAAATGCTATTGTTTTTTCTTGGAAAAAATTGGATGGAACTTTGTTGGACACTAGAGGGAAAGAGAGAAAGATTATAATTAAAGGAGAAGAATGCTTAAATTTAACGTCAGTAAGTATTGGAACAAAATAGTTTCACTATTGGACAATATGTGTGAACAATAGGCCCAGGATTTAATTTAAGTGTTTGCCATTACAAAGAGATTGTATTTCAAAGATGATATATAAGAAGAATAAGTTTTACGGAAAAGACTGATACTGATTTGAAACAGGGTTTAAAAACCAGGTCACGAGAATGATAAGGAAAAAGAGGCTATATGGGACATACCAACAAAACCAGTTAATGTCTTTTTTTTCATTTATTTATTTATTTATTTATTTTGGGGTGGGGATTTTTATGCCGCCCTATCTCCTGAAGGACTCAGGGTGGCTCACAACAATAAAAACATACAATATAAAATTTTAAAAAGCTATTAAATAAACATCCCAATGACATAAATAAAACCAACAAACCAATTAATAAAAAAACCCCATCAGTCCAGGTCGGCCTGTTGAAAAAGCCATGTTTTCAGGTCGCGATAGAAGGATCGAAGGTCAAGAGCCATCCGAAGCTCCAAGGGCAGCTGATTCCAAAGGGCGGGCACACCCACAGAGAAGGCTCTCCCCCTGGGGGTCGCCAGTCGACATTGTCTGGCCGACGGCACCCTGAGGAGGCCCTGTCTGTGGGAGCGCACGGGGTGATGGGAAGTTGTTGCTGGCAGTAGGTGCTCCCGCAAATACCCTGGATCTAAGCCATGTAGGGCTTTATAGGTGTTTACCAGCACCTTGAATCTCACTCGGAGGGCAACCAGCAACCAATGCAGATCACGCAGGAGGGGTGTAATATGGGAGTATTGGGATACTCCCATCACAACCCGCACAGCTGCATTTTGTACTAGTTGAAGCCTTCGAGTGGTCCTCAAGGGCAGCCCCATGTAGGGAGCATTGCAGTAGTCTATACGGGAGGTAACGAGTGCATGGGTAACCGTACATAAGGCATCTTGGTCCAGATAGGGGCGCAACTGGCACACAAGGCGAACCTGAGCAAATGTCCCCCTGGCCACGGCTCCTACATGATCTTCCAAACTGAGCCGTGCATCCAGGAGGACGCTTAAGTTACGCACCCTTTCTACAGGGGGGGGGGTAACACCTCTCCCCCCATAACCAAAGATGGAACATTCTGGACAATCCGAGATCCTGGTACGTACAGCCACTCGGTCTTGGCCGGGTTGAGTCAAAGCCTGTTCCTCCCCATCCAGATCCGTATCGCTTCCAGGCATCGGGACATCACGTCAAGGGCATCACTGGGTTGGTTTGGGGTGGAGATAAAAAGCTGGGTATCATCAGCGTACTGATGATACCTCACCCCAAAACCATGGTCTCACCCAGTGGCTTCATATAGATGTTGAACAGGAGGGGAGATAGGACCGACCCCTAGGGCACCCCACAAGTGAGGGGCCTTGGGGTCAACCTCAGTCCCCCTGCCAACACCAACTGTGAGTGACCCGAGAGGTAGGAGGGGAACCACCATAAAACCCCTTGAGGCGTCGCAATAGGATACCATGGTCAATGATATCAAAAGCCGCTGAGAGATCTAATAGGACCAGGAAAGAGGAGTAACCTCTGTCCCGAGCCTGCCAGAGATCATCCACCAGCGCGACCAATGTCGTCTCCGTGCTGTACCCGGGCCTGAAACCCGATTGATATGGATCCAGATAATCAGTTTCCTCCAGGAACATTGGGAGCTATTGGGCCACCATGCTCTCAACAATCTTCGCAACAAAGTGAAGGTTGGAGACAGGACGAAAGTTGTTCAAAATAGCCGGGTCCAGGCAGGCTTCTTGAGGAGGGGCCTCACCACTGCCTCCTTCAAGGCGGAGGGGAAGCATCCCTCACTCAAAGAAGCGTTGACCACTGCCTGGAGCCAGCCTTGTGTAACCTCCCAGGCAGCATAAACCAGCCAGGAGGGACATGGGTCCAATAAACATGTGGAGGCACTCAGTTTCCCCATGTTCCTGTCCACTTCTTCCGGAGTCACAGGATCGAATTCTTCCCAAATGGTATCCACAAGACCAGTCGCTTCCCCTCCATCAGACTCTGACCAGTCGGAGTCCAGGCCGGCCCGGATCTGAGCAATCTTGTCTGACAGGTGTTGACAAAACTCCTCGGCCCACCCCTGCAAAGGGTCCTCCCTCGTCCCCTGGTTAAGGAGGGAACGGGTGACCCGAAACAGGGCGGCCGGGCGATTATCTGCGGATGCAATGAGAGCGGAGAAGTAAGCATACTTCGCCACTCCCACTGCTGCAAGATAAGACCTAGTAAAGGTTCTTAACTGCGATCAATCAGATTCGGACTGACTGGACCTCCAACTACTCTCTAGGCCCCTCCTCCAGCACTTCATCTCCCAGAGATCCATGGAAAATCAGGGAGCCAACCGGGATCTGCACCAGGTCAGAAGCTGTAAAGGGACAACGTGGTCAAGAGCCTTGGAGGCAGCCTTTTGCCAGGCGTCCACCAGGGCCTCGGCCAGGCTGTGAGTAAGGGAGGCAGGAATCAATCCAAGTGCCATCTGGAACCTTTCCGGGTCCATTAGGCACCTGGGGCAGAACCACCTAGTCGGTTCCGCATCCCAGTGATGAGGGGTGGCATATTGGAAGCCCAGCTGGAGGAGATAATGATCGGTCCATGACAGGGGTTGAATAGTTGGTGATCCCCCAACCAGATCATTAAACCACTGTCCAGAGATAAAAACAAGATCGAGCGTGTGCCCTCCACCATGAGTTGGACCCTGAATTATTTGGGTCAGGTCCATGGCTGTCATAGTAGCCATGAACTCCCGATCCATCCCCGACGCCCCACTCAGAGAAGGCAGTTGAAATCCCCCAGAACGATAAGTCTGGGGAACTCAACTGCCAACCCCGATAACACATCGAGTAGCTTGGGCAGGGCCGTTGTCATGCAGTTGGGAGAGAGGTACGTGAGCAACAGGCCCAACTGACTGCCAGTGCCCCACCTCAGGAGGAGAGACTGACACCCGCCTATCTGAGAGACAGTGGTCTCCCGCGGACAAAGGGTCTCCCTAATAACAACTGCCACCTCCCCGCCCCTACCCTGGGCTCGAGGTTGGTGCAGCACACGGAAACCTGGCAGGCACAGCTCAATCAGAGGGACTCCTCCCTCTGGGCCCAACCAGGTCTCCGTAATGCAAGCCAGGTCTGCGTCTTCCTCCTCGATCAACTCACGGATGAGGGGAGCTTTGTTCATCATGGGCCTAAAGGTCTATACAAATAATAAACTAAAAATGTGACCTAGATAACTTTCCCTTATTGGATTTACAAAAGAGGTTTGTTACAGTTTTGAAGAACCTTGTGAGAAGAGACAAAGGGGAAAAATGAAATCAAATTCTAGGATATTATTGAAAGGGATTAAAGATCAATATTATATATTGATTTTTATATAGGTTTAATGAATATATATTCATTTTTAAAATAAAATGAAAGAATATAAATTATTTTATTTGATCAAGGTTCAATTAGGTGTGTTGTTATCTCCGGTAACCCCTAATACACATTTGCTGATCAGGACTGAACAATGAGCTTTTAAGGTTTTATTTACAGCTAAGAGATGACATACTGTATGAGAAGAAGAAATCATTTATTGTATTTTAAAAGAGGGTGATAAGTTATTAAAATTATTTATACTTGTGTTGACAAGTTAAGCTGTTTCTATATTTCTTTTGTTTCTCTTTACTATATTCTTATCTCATTTTTTTTCTGCTATTCTATTTCTTCTTTTCTGCACTTTTTCTTTCTTTTTTATGTTTTCTTCATTTTAGTTTTAATTTTATCTTTTTAATTGTGTGTGTGTGTGTGTTTCTGTGTGTGTGTAAAAGAAATACTGGAAAATCCTTCCAAAAAGTTGATTTCATAATCTTACTATCATGTTAAAAAGGCTATCAGAACTAACTCTAACTATAGCTCTTAAGTTTCAGAGTTATTCAGTATTGGTAAACCCAGTCATATGAGCTGCTTGAGCACAATTTGGCCATAGAACTGGCACCCTACCAGGCAGTCAGATCATTTACATGTTGCTCTAGTCCAGTGAAAATAGCTTGCAGGAAAATATCTACTATACTTCCATGGAAATGTTTAAAGGCCCTTTGCTGAGAAAATCCACATTATGGATTATGATGGGTAGTTTCATAAAATGCAAAGTATGTGTATTAGTAATGGTAACCCAGAATAATTTAACAATAGTTCATCTACCAACATCATAATTTATATATTATTTTTTCTTGTTCCCTTGTTTTCTGCTGGAAAGATAACTGTGTAGGTTTTGTAAGACAGACTGGTCCCGCATTAGCTATCTTTTGAAAATGAAAAGTATCCTTCCTTTGTACTAATAATGAACCGGTTTGTTGCTACTGTTGTTCATACTTCTCTGCAAAAGAAAATGTTTGTCCTTGATAAAATGTGATACTTGATTCGTTGTGCCTTGCAAAAGAGGAAATAATTTATTTCATTCATATTAAGTTGTTTGTCTTACAGCCATTTTGTAGCCTACAGGGTCAAGTCCTGGCCAGACACTGACTAAAATATTTGCAGGAATTCTGATCTATAAGACTTTTTAAACAGGGGGCCAATTTACAGTCACTCAGACTTTTCGGGTGCTGGACCGGCTGGGTGGGCATGGTTAGGTGGTCGTGTGACTGGGTAAGTGTGTTTAGGTGGTTATGTGACTGGGAGGGTGTGGCCAATTTAGCAGTCCATTAAACAATACACAGAAAGTAAACTTTAATTTGTTATGCTCCTGGGGGTGGAAAGCAGGAGAAGGAATGTGGCTGCCATGGGGGGTGTGAGGGTCATCTGTGTGTGTGTGTGTGTGTGTGTTTTCTCTCTCTCTCTCTCTCTCCCTCTCTCCCTCCCCCCCTCTCTCTAGAGGCCTGTTTTTTGCCTCCTGAGGCCTCCATGCCTCCCCTTCTTTGACTCCTCAGCCTCCAGAACCACTCTGCCACCCAAAAACAGGCCTGTTTTGGGCCTCCTGAGGCCTCTGCGCCTTGTGTTTTTGGCCTCCTCTCCTCTGCCTCCAGAAGGAAGGTGGGTGCCGGTGGATAGGTGGGGTGATGTGGGCAGGGCAGCCTCATGGTCCTCATAGATTAATGGCTTCAGCGGGCCGTATCTGGCCTGCAGGCCATAGTTTGAGAACCCCTGAATAAGACTTTCTGTTCTGACTTGAAGCATGGGAGAAAGAATAGCCCAGGCATCCCAAGCTTTTGGAATTTGCATTTAGCAAACTGAATAACAGTTGAATAGAATATATATTTATATATTACACTTTTAATGTTTCATGTTTTAAGCAATCCAGGGCCGTTTCATTACATTTATTAAATTTATTTGCTGATAGATGGTAAACAAATTTACTAAATAAATAAATATTTTATTTAAAATTATCATCTGTAGAAACAATTATTTTGCAATTGGTGGTACTAACAGCAGTTAGAAATAGCAAATTCTACTTTATAGGGCAAAATATATAAACCTACCCCTGTTGTAAAGAACTCAGATAATAAAAAGCTTGTTTAGTTCTGAAATTTGGACACAATGGAAATAGTATTTCTTTTTCTCTCTTTTAAGAAAAACAAGATAAATGTAGCAAACTTTTACCATCAGTTAGATACTGCTACATTTTTTTTGTTCGGAAAGGGAATTTGATGGACTCCTGTCACTGCTGCTAACATTTTAATAAAGAATTTGGGTATAATTCATAAATTGTTCTCTGCAACTCATTCTCTAGTTCAAGCTACATCATCAGTCATGAGCCTTTCTTCACTATGATTTTACATCAATAATGGTGGTAGTGGTATTGTCCTTGGCACAAATTCCTTTCAATTAAAAGGAAAAGCTATGAATCCTTGAATATCAGAAGAACCATAAGAGTACAAGACTGTATTCTTATGGTGCTGCCTAAGAAGACGAAGAGTGTTCAGGAATTGAAGCCTGGCATTTCCTTATTAACTTCAGAATTTATATTTATTGAGTTGTTGGATTGACTCGTTATCTATCCTCTTTCCATTGTCACATTTGGAATCAAAGGTGTCTACTTCCTGTGCTTCCACATTAGACTGAGACTTATTTAGCTATCTGCCTGTCTACGTATGCATAGCCATCCATAACCATGCCTAATTGTGATGATGCAAAAATGCATTACAACATCAATGATGTAAGGACCACCCTATCATACTTGTATCACAACATATCACACAATTACATAACAAGTGAAGTTTGTACCACAATATTGCAAAATGTGTTTTGACACGTGTTTTGTGATGCCTACACAGATATGCAAAAACAATTCATTTTATCCTCCCTATCTGAAGTTTTTAAATTACAAAAACAAGAGTTACTCAACAAATAAACATCAATCCATTAATTATCCTCAAATCATCTCTTGTGAAGCAAAAACAACTCTGGAATCATAGGAAATATTATAGGTCTCATGTTGATACGGACTATGATGGTCTACGATAGCTCATTGAAGTCAAAAGTTGTAACATACTTTCCCTCTAGTATACAACAGAAACTTAGTTACTTGCTACTGGGCTATTGTATGATATTTACTATTTTCCAGATGATTTCAACAAATGAAGTTCATTATTAAGGAGTATTTTAGTTTGTAGTTAATGTGATTTAAGCCAATATTCTGTATGTGATTGAAATTGACCTCATTTGTAAATATAAAGATTTCTGCATGTAACAAGCAGTCTTGCAGAAAAGAAAAATAAAAACAACCCGAGGTGCATAGCTATCCTGTGTTAACCTCTTGTCCTCTTTCAGCTGCAGCTGTTGAGATCTACACATAGGAAGGGGATATTCTGCTACAAAAATAACATTTTCTGTACTTTGTTGTTAACAACGAAACAAATCTATTTTTCATATACTTTGACACTAAGGGAGTTTCAGGATAATGTGTAAATTTAGTACATTTCTGATTTGAATCTAATAAACTGTAAAGTACACACTATAGGAAACAATTAAACATAATCTTTCGTGAAAGGGGTAACCACACAATTGTATTTCATTAAGCGACACCTTGTGTTGGACAAAGATTTCGAATTGATTGGCTCATAGAACAAACAGGAGACTCTACCATAGATTTCTGTTTGCTTTGCTGCTATAGCAACAGGTTGAGGGTTCTTTTTCTTCTGTATTATCTGTGGTTTTTCAGTTAAGCATATTCTTTGTGAATATAAAAAAGTTAAAGAAAAACTGTGGGATGGAGGGTCAGATTTAGGTGTAGCTAATTAGGAAGGTAAATTGGTAGCTAATAGGGTAAGGATCCTGACTGCATGGTTATTGAATTACCTATCATATCAAACCTCTTTATTGATTACATATTGTTACTCTGAAAGCGCTTTTGGAATTGACCTTATCAGAAGACATTTTACTACTGTCTATTTTGTTTTTAAATTTCTGTTGTTGTGGCCTTTTTAAAGTTTACCCTTGTCATTTCTCTGAACGTCTGTGGAAGAAAGTATCAACTATCCAGTTGGTGAATCCAGAAAAAGGAACTCCTGGGATATTATTTTATCAAGAATATAAAACTTTACTGAATAAACCAGATTTGCATAGAAGAAGCGAAACCAGCTCTGGCGTTTCCTGTGCAAAAGCAAGCATAGTTAATTCCCCCTTTTCCACCCACAGTCCAAAACGTCCACCAATCACTCCTGTTCATTTTGTTATGGGAAACAGCCAGTCATGCCTGGACATCTACTCAGTGTGTCCTTGAGGTGCCAACAGTGTCTCACCGTGCCGACGGATGCTTGAATACCATTCTCCCACCCTTGCATTCCATCCACCCCCTCCCTGTTATTGTCAAGCTGTGAGCGAAGGAAAAATGTAGGTGAAAGTGTGAGTCAGTCTTGACAGAATGCATATTCTTAAAAATAGCATTTAATAGAGTAGATTCAGTTCCCCAAAGAGTACTTTATAGCATGTGGGTATCTGTCTGCAACCCTTTAAAGTAGCCACATCTTTTCCCCAGATGACACAGCTACTGAGATGATGTGCAGCCATAACAAATAAGTGATTAAAATGAAATCATAATACAGACTGATGTGTAAAGATCGCTCATGAGAAGATATAATGATTATTTTCATAGAGAAATGTATGGTGCAAGCCATCATTTCAGGCAGCATAAGCCGATAATAGTCTAATACATCATCTAACTCTTGATCGTGATGGTTCTATATGTCCTTTTAAAAGGCCTGCCATATAAGGCACTTTTTACATCTTATTAAGATGTGGGTTTTTGATTGTCTTTATATGCTGTCTTGAGTCACATACAGTGGTGGGATTCAATTTTTTTTACTATTGGATCTGTGACGTGGCTTGGTGGGTGTGGCAGGGGAAGGATACTGTAAAATCTCCAGTCGGAGGTGGTATTTGCCAGTTCTCTGAACTACTCAAAATTTCCGTTACCAGTTCTCCAGAATGGGTCAGAACCTGCTGAATACCACCTCTGGTCACATAGATAATAAGGTAGTTTTACAAATCAAACAGACAAATAAGTGTGTGGTCCAAAATTCTAACAGCATGAATGTAGCACCATGGGATATACTAGCTATGGAAAGGAGACCATTATGAGTCAGTGGTTGCAATCACAATGTTAAAAATATTCTAGAGCAGGACAAAGATTAGATATTTAAATGTCCAGAACTATTTGGAGTCAGTTCATATAAACTGTGACGTGGAATTGTCTGCGCTGTAGATTTGTATGCATTAATTCCAATTAATTTGTATGCATTAATTGGAACATTCAGTTGTAATATTTTAATACTTTGAATGACTACCAAAAGTTTTCCTGGTAAAGATAAAGAATTTCATCACTGAAAAACACCTGCAAACAAATAAAATGAATGGCCCTGTGTTATTATAACTCAGAATTAACCCAGCTTTATAACATAAGAAACAAGAGACTCCATAGTTCCCCCAAAAGGAAATATTTTGGGGATATGAAGTAGAAAGCGATCCCAAAATTATTACCAGTAGGTATTATTATCATACCATTGCTCATCGTTGACTGTGTAGTTGTCTTACTGGTTAGCCTTTCTTCTAAAATTGCAACCTCAATGCTTAGTCTGGACTTTAGTTCCTTCTGTCCCAGCATAGGAACAGCAGATAATGAGCACAAAACGTTGTAGAGAGGAAACATGTCCTGCCTCTTGTTAATTCCATTTCCTGGATTTCTGTGATGCGACCCCTGGTAACCCCATGAATTTGGTTCATCTCTGAACACACGCAAAGGGAACGAACTGAAAAGGAAGGACATCAGAAAGATAACAAAGCAATATTGGCTTCTGTTAATTTCCTGCAATTGTTTGCAGTTGTGTCCGCATTCGAAGCTTTATTATGAAGGTTTGTTTATCTCCTTGACAGGAGTATCTGTCACTGAGTGATCTCAAAGAAAAAAGAAAGAAGGTCCTCTTTACTCCAGAGATGAAGGTCAGTGTATGAATCGTGTTCTTGTTAAGGGAACTGCACCCACTTTTTTTTTTTGCTTTTGTTTGGAGTCTTGATGTCTGGCCTGAAAAAGATTTCCGTAAGTACAAAAAGATTGCTGTGTTTGTGGAATCCCCAGGGTCGCCCATTTCCAAAGAAGGGGAATATGGACTGCATTGAAGTAGCATGGGTTGCTTCATGATTCCTCAGTTGGAGTGCCATCAGGCTGTCATTCTGGTCAGAGAGAGGTGAAGGAAACTAGAGACCTTATTTTCTGCCAGATTTATTTTCAGGTTGCCAGAGTGGTTTATTTTTGGTTCAGTTTTAATTCAATGTTACTTGAATGGCTCTTCTTAAATTCTAGCTTGCTGTCTACAGATTAAATATAGTTGCTTTGTCTGCCTCTACCACAAGATGATGGTTAACCAGGACTGAGAAAAGCATAACTGTTTATTAACTCAAAAGATCTTGTGCAGGTAGTTTTTCTCACTGTCTGCAATTTCTTCTTTGTGCAAAATTAACTGCATTTTACTGAAGAATCTGGGGAGGGAAAAGGCGCTTCCCAGACTAAAAGAACATGCTGTTATTTTGAGTACTGAGGGGAAGAAAATGTCAGTCTTTGAAACTACAGAACTAACCTGGAGAAAAATAGTGTTTTCATGCAACAAATAAGTTACAGGTGAGCATTTTAGGTAACTCTGTGTGAGAGAGAGACATAGACAAATAATGTAGTAAGGCTGTTGTGTTCAAGGTCTCCATTCATATGTCATGCCAAGCCACCAAAAGTGTTCTTTCAGGCTTAGCGTATTTTGTAATCTAGTTGATTATAAATCACAATTTATGCTTTAGAAATATATATGAGCTCACTGTAATTTATTCAATTACAATAAAATAAGCATGGATTAACATGATGCCTGAAACCAGCCACTGTCTATATTGTATAACACGACAGCCAGATATATATTTTATATGGTTGCACATAAAAGACTCTGGCCTCAGTCTCTTGCATCTGTTAATTCTACTGGAAAGATCCTCTTATCTCAGGGGTAGAGGATCCTTGGGCTGTGAGCTGGTTGCAACTGGGCTGCGGAAGTGGCAGGCGAGCACACACGCATCCCCACTTGCACAAGCATTGGGCAAGTGGTGTATGCACACTCCATTTGCGTGAGTGGCAGGCACATGTGCACTTTCTGGCTGCTCATGCGGAACCATCTCCTTTCTCCCATTCCCACTGGTCTGCAAAGCTGGAAAGCTTGGGGAACCCTGCTTTATCCTATGCATTAAAGAGAAGCTTCCAGTCATCTTATTTATTTATTTATTTATTTATTTATTTATTTATTTATTTATTTATTTATTTATTTTATTGGACTTATAGGCCGCCCTCTCTCCTGGGGGACTCAGGGTGGCTTGCAATAAAAAATGAGAATACAAATATTAAAATACAATTAAACTAGTCAAATTAGCCCAATAAAATTAAAACCCAATTAAAAATTAAATCGATAAAACCCCACCCCACCCCATTCAGTCCAGGCTGCCCTGTTGAAACAACCAAGTCTTTAGGTCGTGGCGAAAGGAACGGAGGTCAGGGGCCAGCTAGAGCTCCAAGGGGAGTTGATTCCACAAGATGGGTGCTCCCACAGAGAAGGCCCTACCCCTGGGTGCCACCAGCCAACAATGTCTGGCCAACGGCACCCTCAGGAGGCCCTGCCTGTGGGAGCGTACAGGGCGATTGGAGGTTGACACTGGCAGGAGATGCTCCCGCAAGTACCCCAGACCCAAACAATGTAGGACTTTATATATGATGACTAATACCTTGAATCGCACTCGGAGGGCAACTGGCAGCCAATGCAGGTCGTGCAGGAGGGGTGTAACATGGGAGTATTGGGACACTCCCATCACTACCCACGTGGCCGCATTCTGTACCAGTTGAAGCCTCCGGATGGTCCGCAAGGGCAGTCCCATGTAAAGAGCATTACAGTAGTCAATTTGGGAAGTCATGAGTGCATGAGTAACCGTCCGTAGGGAATCTCGGTCCAAATAGGGATGCAATTGGTGCACCAGACGAATCTGGGCAAATGCCCCCCTGGTCACAGCTCCCACCTGCTCCTTCAAATTGAGCTGTGGATCCAGGAGGACACTCAAATTGCAACCCCTATCCATGGGGGGGGGGCAACACCTCTCCCCCCCCCCGTGGCCAATAATGGAACCTCTTGGATTATCCGAGATGCCGGTACACACAGCCACTCAGTCTTGGCCAGGTTGAGCTGGAGCCTGTTCTTCCCCATCCAGATCTGCACTGCATCCAGGCAACGAGACATCACGGAGAGAGCATCACCGATTTGGTTCAGAGTAGAGATGAACAACTGGGTATCATCAGCATATGGATGATACCTCACCCCGAATCCATGGATGATCTCACCCAGCGGCTTCATATAGATGTTGAACAGGAGAGGCAAAAGGACCGAGCCCTAAGGCATCCCACAAAGGAGGGGACTTGGAGTCGACCTCTGCCCCCCTGCCAACACCGATTGCGAACGACCCGAGAGGTAGGAGGAGAACCACCGTAAGACGGTACCTCCCACCCTCAACCTCTCGAGGCGTCGCAATAGGATACCATGGTCGATGGTATCGAAAGCCGCTGAGAGATCTAATAGGACTAGGACAGAGGAAAATCCCCTGTCCCAAGCCCTCCAGAGATCATCCATCAGTGCGACCAATGCTGTCTCTGTGCTGTACCTGGCCCGGAAGCCCGATTGGTACGGATCTAGGTAATTAGCTTCCTCCAGGAACCCCGGGAGCTAATGGGCCACCATGCTCTCAACAACCTTCGCCACAAAGCGAAGGTTGGAGACCGGACGAAAGTTGTTCAAGATGGCTGGGTCCAGGGCAGGCTTCTTAAGGAGGGGCCTCACCACCGCCTCCTTCAAGGCGGCAGGACAGGATCCCTCCCTTAACGAAGCGTTGATAACTGCCTGCAGCCAGCCACGTGTAACCTCCCTGGAGGCATATACCAACCAGGAGGGACACAGGTCCAATAAACACGTGGTGGAACTCAGCCTCCGCATGGTCCTGTCCACTTCCATTAAGGACACAGGCTCAAACTCATCCCAGATGATGTTGGCCAGACTATCGTAACTCCTTCATCCGACTCCTGCCAGTCATAGTCCAAGCCAGCCCGAATCTGAGTGATCTTATCCAGCAGATGCTGACTAAACTCCTCAGCCCTTCCCTGCAAAGGATCCTCCCTCACCTCCTGATGTAGGAGGGAGCAAGCGACCCTAAACAAGGCGGCCAGGCGATTATCTGCGGACGCAATGAAAGCAGAGAAATATGCACACTTTGCCGCTTCCATCGCTACCAGATAAGTCCTCGTGTAGGCTCTTAATTGGGCTCGGTCGGATTCGGACCAACTAGATCTCCAACTGCTCTCCAGGCCCCTCCTTCGATGCTTCATCTCCCGGAGCTCCATCGAAAACCAAAGAGCTAACCGGGATCTGCGACGAGTAAGGGGCCGCAAGGGGACAACTCGGTCAAGAGCCTCAGAGTGCGCCCGTTGCCAGGCATCCACTAAGGCCTCGGCCGAGCTGTGGGTAAGGGAAGTGGGAATCAGCCCAAGCATCTCCTGGAACCCCTCAGGGTGCATTAGATGCCATCTAGTAGGTTCCGCCTCCCAGCAGCATGGAGTGGCCTGCCGGAAGACCAGCCGCAGGAGATAATGATCAGTCCATGACAGGTTGAGTAGTAGGTGCACCCCCACCTAGATCTAGATTTATGATATGACTCATTGCTGAACTGTTATAAAATTAGGTCTATTGGTTTTACAATTTATACCCTGTTATTAAAGTCCATGTATGTAATAAACAAAGCACTCCAATATTTAATAAAGCTCATCTATCTAGTTTAGTTCTTTTACATGGAGTGTGTGTGTGTGTGTGTGTGTGTGTAAGAGGGAGATGGGATATTTTAAAATATCCAAAAAAGAAAAATAAATAAGAATAGCGAAGTAAACTAAAAAACAAATTTCATTAAAACTTCTGTTTCACTCACGTATTACAAAAAAAAAAGAGGCCACTTTGCTTAAAAAATACTTAAGTTGATTTTTGAAGGGAGGAATAATTGCTATATTTCAAATAAACATCCAGATTGGAAAAATTGTGAGCAGATGGCTTGTGTGCTACCTTACTCTGCTATGCAGGTGCATGGCACATTATTTATAAAGTATTTCAAGGCTCCTTCTTTTGTATCTTACAGTCAAATTGGGTTTGGATTAGAAAACTTCAAACTGAGGACACTTAAATGTGTTGACTTCCTTATAAGAAAGATTATTATAATTTCATAGCCCAACCTTTAAAAAAAATGTTCATCAGCTGAAGATGTCAACATGATTCTATAGTCTGGTCCTGCAGCATTCCAGATACAAGTATATGGCTAAGAGGCATTAATCGTAATTGTAATAATAATAACAAATTTAAATTCTTGTCATTTTATCATCTGTTTACTCTCACAAGCTAGTTTGGTGAAGTGATTAAAGCACCAAGTTTGATACCAGTAAACTCTGAGTTCTAATCTTAGCCTCAAAGCCAACTGGATGATTTTGGGCCAGTCCTTCTCTTTAAGCCCTAGGAAGAAGGCAATGGCACACCACTGTCAAAAATTACTTGTCCAGGCAATCAGCAGGAGTCAAGACTAACTCAAAGGAATGCACACAAAAAAGTTTTACTGTCAGAATTGTGTATTATGTGACATGCCTTTCTCATTCTTCATTTTGGAGCTGATAAAATTTTTTTATGGAAAACACTACCCTTTAACTGGGCAGGAAATTGAATATATAACAGCTGATAAAAATAGTAATTTCATGTTACATCAGACTGATGTACTAAGTCATCCTCTTCTGTTATGAAGTAATCTTAAAATTATTTTGTATCTCCTTTGTCCCTGGTGGATCTATAGCATCCATCTTCTTACTACTTGAATCCAAACTTCCTGTCTATTGCTCCACCAACTAGAATATGACAGACAGAAGTAGGTTGATATATCTTCCTTATTAAAAGAGGAGGGAAATCTCATTCTTTGTGCTTTTCTTGGTAAGAGTTTAAAGTGAATGCACTATGCTATTTATCAGAATTAGAACAAGAAAAGGTATCATACAAAAATCTGCTTGTCTGAACTTGCTTTCGCTTGAAGCTTTTAATAAAAGGTGGATAGCATCTTCTGTATGCTTTTCTTTTGTTCCTGTCATTCCATTCCTGGAAAATAACTGTTTCTAGAAATAGTCTTAACAGTAATGAATTATTAAGGATCCCAGACATAAAAACAGCTGAATAGCTTGAAGAGGCACACTTAATGTTTTTTGCCCCCCAGGTCTGTGGAAATATCTAGCTGGTCATACACTGATGGAGCATTTACTGATGCCATGAATCTCCTTTTTTTATAGAATTTTTATTTTTTACACAAACATATATAAACAAAACATAAAACCATCTTTCAGTTACATACAGATTGGTACAAATTCTCATATTATCAATCAAATGTATATATGTATATTATTGTTAATCATTTATTTGACTATTACTAACATTCCATCATTTTATGTGAGCTATTCATCATTTTAACTTAGCTTTCATTATAACATTCATATCATCATTAATCAATTCAATAATAATATATCCTTTATTTTCTCTCTACAATTCTATTATACTTGTATTAAATAATCTTATAAAATATTTCATTTCCCTGTTTTTTTGTCTAACCATTGATAAAATAAATCCCATATCCTGTAAAACTGTTTATCTTCTTGCTCTCTAATTTCAAATGTCAATTTACTCATTTCTGCACGCTCCGTTATTTTCTTAATAACTTCCTCCTCCGTTGGAATTTTCTCATTTTTCCAGTTTTTAGCAAATACAATTCTAGCCGTTGTTAATACATTCACAATCAAGTATATCAATTCTCTACTGTATATTTCAGGTATAATATCCATTAAAAATATCTCTGGTTTTAAATCAGTGTGTTTTTTTGTCATTTTTTCCAACCCTGTGTGGATATGATGCAATGAATCTCTTGTGCACACTTATCTTTGATAAGATTCTATTAGGTTGCAGATATTAAATTATATAATTAAATGAAATAAGTCAACATAGTTGGCAGCATGTCTCTAAAGAATGGCTATAGATTTAACATCTTTTAAAAGGCCACAACTTCTCATACTCTGAAGTAGGCATATTCATTTAAGGATTATTTGTTATTATAGTTGTTAGCAATTTCTGGGCTCAGAGGCAATTTGTCTCTCAATACCAATAACTTGGGACCCAAAATGTAGAATCTCAGAGCCTTCAGGTTCTTGGGGAAGTATCCTGGGAGCATCTACTTTGACAGCATAGAAAATAGATGGATTAGTCTGGTTTGATTTAGCAGGGTTTTCTTTGGGTTGTTGCTGCTCTTAAGATCTCTGGTGTTTTTGGAATTGTTGTCTTACTCATAGTCAGAATTTCTAAAATAATACTGATGTTCTTGTGACAGAACTAGATTACATGGGATTCCGATACTGATTCAGACTTGATAAGGGGAGATTTGACAATGTCTCCTTAAATTCCGCAACTCATATTATGCTTTTAGGGAGCGCTACTCCTCTACTTTTTATTCCTGTAGCCTATTCCTGGCCAAATAATAGTTACACTGTAAGGAAATATATCAATTATAGTACTGAAACCCAAGAGTCAAAATTTACGATGTCAGGTTAACAAAACTTCAGAATATATTTCTTTAAAATCCCCAGGTAAAACTTTAAAATACTAAAAATGATGGTTCAAACAAACGCCAACAACACAGTTATAATGCCAATAAAAATATTCCAAGCAAATCAACAGCAATACTTATCCCTGAGATATTTGTGTAAGAATATACTTCAACTATGAACTGGGCTAAAACCTACTAAAGTGTCTCTTACACAAACACATTTTCAAGATGTCATTTTGTGAATAATAAAGGAGAAGTTTTCTAGACACTGGTTAAAATAATCTATTCTCTAGAGAGCACAATGTGGATAGAAGGAAGCTTATTTCCTATTTGTTCCTCATCTTATGAATTCTCATCAGTTCTGCTCTTCACTAACCCCTCCCTCTTTGTAACAGTTTGCTGCCCACGCAGCCTGCAATAGCCATGATATTGTTTTGGTTGTATATTCTGCAGTTTATTATAATTATATTGAAGTGTTTGTGCAATTGAGATGCATTTGTTCCCAAGAAGGGGATATTTTGCTTTCTGTGTTTCAGTTAGTTCAAGGTCACCTATATAAATGTGAAGGTGTTATACACATATGTATAAGTAGTTGGGGTGTATCTATATTTTAAAAGAGAAACCTTTACAAGAAATATTTCTTATTTCCTTACATTATGGATTAGATTGTATCCAAAATAGAAAGATTATGAAAACTCTTATCGGAAAACATAAAAGTATAGAAACATGCATTTGAACAGATAATCTGTTCTCTTTAGTAGAACCATAGTAACTGTTTACCTAAATGAGCAGTATAATCATATAAGGAAAATATTTGCATTGGAAGTATAAAGGAAGGCCCTGGGCCCTCCAAAGGACAACTCTAGTGAGGCTAGTAAATGTCCTCCTCAGATTTCATAAATAAGGCCAACAGATTTTTAACCTGTGGATCAGTATTTCAGTATTTTCCAGGCTTTTCCGCTCTGGACAGAAATTCTTGGCACTAAGTTGTCCTAGGTTGACTGAGAATCTCCATAGACATTTGGCACTAGGCACTATCTTCATAACCTGTTCCATTTATGTTAGATTCATTTTTATTTTTAAACACAGAGCTACAAATCATTATGTTTAATCATCGAAGAGCCTAACAGCACAATTTTATATACATTCAGGTAGGATACCTTCAGGCAGGATTGCGTTTAATAGTGCTGTGTGTGTTTGTGTGCATGTGTATCTTCGAGTCAGTGGCAGCTGACTTGGAAAAGTCCCTGTACTTTTCTTGTAAATATTTCATATTGATTTGCCATTGCCTGCTTCCTACAACTGAGGCAGCGTGACTGGCCTCAGGTCACCCAGCTGGCTTCATTCCTAAGGTAAAACTAGAACTCACAGTCTCCCAGATTCTAGCCTGATGCTTTAACTACTATACCAAACTGACTCTTAGTAATGCTTACTTCTTATTATGTAGATAAAAGATTAAAGACAATACAAGATCAAATGTGAACTTTTAATTTAGAGTTTCAGGGATTATTTGATTATCTCCTGTCATGTTGGTGTTGACTCTTAACGACATAGATAGGTTTTCTCCATGAAGAATCTTTTGATCAGTGTAAAATGAATTAATCAGTTCACAAACACTTGAACATAGCAGTTTCAGAAATATTGAGAATGCTACTGGATATTGTGCAGCATTGTAGGTCAACCAAAAAGTACCTTCTAATACAACCCTCATGTGTTTTTCAAATCCTGATTTCTTTGATAATTGGTCAGAGGTTCCTCAGTGAGAAGAAATACCTGAAACATAGCTTGAGCAAGACTGCTCCCTTTCCCACAGCAAATGAAAGCTGAGTGTATTCTAAACCAGTGAGGATTCTTAATTCAAAAAGAAATTGTGATGACGCCCATCATTGCCTGGTGTGGGTACATTGTTAGCTGCTAGCTTCAGTTCTTTGAGTGCAGTTGAGAATTTAAGGAAGCTGAAAATTAGTTTTGTTTCTGATAGAACAGGTTAATGAAAATAGCAAAAAATAGATTAAAAAATATCCCAACTATCTACTTCACAGGTGTCAAACTCGCCATGTCACATTGCCATCACGTGACGTTTCATAGCATTTTTCCTATTTGCGGAGCTGGGGTGGGCGTGGCTACTTAGTCTTACGGATAAGCTGTAGTCAAATGTTTATACATTCTCTCCTCATTTAGTGACTATATTCCATTCCAATATTTTGGTCACTAAGCAAAATGGTCATGAGGTGATCATGTGACTGAAAAAGACATTGGTTGCTGTTCTTGCATTCAGTCTCCCTCATTTTTTTTCCTTTTTCTTTTATCCCTTTGCAGGACAGAGATTGCTTAAAGAAGCTCTCTCTTCCTGAACTGCTTTTTTTTAAATTCACATTTATATGCCGCCCTTCTCTGGAGACTCAGGGTGGCTTACAATCTTTGGAGCACAACCCAATGTGCTCAGCGATAGCCTTCATTCTATTGTATATGCCTGCCTTATTACTAGGGCTTTTTGCCCCCCAGCGGCATTTTTATAAAGTCAGCTTATTGCCCCCACAATCTTGGTAGCTCAGGCTGTTAAATGCCTGCTCTTAAGATCCAGCTGCCTACAATTATTGTAGGCTCGAATCCCACCAGGCTCAAGGTTGACTCAGCCTTCCATCCTCTCAGGGTAGGTAAATTGAGGACCCAAGATTGTTGGGGGCAATTAGCTGACCTTGTAAAAATGCCGCTTAGTAATAAGCAGGCATATACAATGGAATGAAGGCTATTGCTGAGCACACTGGGTTGTATCCCAGAAATTGTAAGCCGCCCTGAGTCTTGGAGAAGGCATATAAATGTAATTAAAAAAAAAAAATCTTGGGTCCTCAATTTACCTACCCCAGGAGGATGGAAGGCTGAGTCAACCTTGAGCCTGGTGGGATTCGAGCCTGCAGTAATTGCAGGCAGCTGGAGCTAAGTGCTAGGTGTTTAACAGCCTGCACTACCGAGGCTTTTCTCAACAGTACAGAGCAAACTCAACTCTGTGACCTTAATTGCTAGACTAGAACCCTCCTGATGGCTGCACAGCTGCCTGAAACTTACCAGACTTTAATCAGTTTCACACTGAAGGCTTTTGTTGTCATGTGCAAGAAATTTGGTGGGGAATGTGCACATTGGTCAGAAAATTGTTGTTTTTAAATTACTGTTTATTACTGTCACACATGTGAATGGTCACTAAATGAGATAGTTACTAAACAAAGAGTGTATTTCTTTTATGTGGATTTAAATAGCTGATAACATTCTAAATCAAAAAGAGAGTGGTTGAGATTTTCCAGTCATAACATACAAGGAAATGGGCACACATGTGACTGAAATGCACAGATTTTTAGAAATCCAAGAATCCATATTCATGTTCACACAAAATGATGAGACAGTAGGAAAAATTGGAGCTTTGTGCAGGTCTGAAAAACTTGTACTTACAAAGAACTTGAAGATAGAGCCATTATATAAAAACTATACTTAACATTCTTTTATAGGACCCGATATGCTGACTCTATAAAACCGCTTAGAGAGGGCTATGAAGCACTATAAAGCAGTATATGTCTAAGTGCTATTGCTATTGCTATATGCTTGTGCACATTCCTGTGCAACACCTCTAGGGATTGTAGAGAACTTTAAAGAGATAGCTATAGAAATAGAGACGTACCTATGCAGATACATATACACACTGCCATATTTATCTATCCACTATTCCTAAGAGGTCTGTAAGGGGCGTGCATAAGTGCATAATCGTGCCTACTGTCCCTGTCCTATTGTCCCCATTTATTTGTACCTATTTCCTGTATTCTTGTTCATGTTTATACTTATACCTATTATCTTGTAAGCGATTGACAAATAAAATAAATAAATAAATAAAATAAATAAATTGTAATAGTATATATAACATGGAAAGCTTTGTAATGGCCTGGTTATTATACATGGCAATATTTGACCATATAAATGACCTTTTCTCTTGCAAAAAAAAAGTTCATGCAGTAAGTAAATAAAGTAAGTAAACATGTTTTTAATATTAAAGACATGTTAAATAATATTAACAATATTAAACTATTTTAATCAGAAAACCAATAATTTTTTAATACAGTTTAGTTTTATGGCACCATCTTCTGGTCACTATTAAATCATTTTTGTTTAACAAAAGTCATGGTTCTGAAGACCACATGGTTCAAAATTCTCATGCAGCTACTACGGTAGTTTTTCTTTGCTTTTTTGTTGTTTATTTTATTTAGAATTATTTTCTGACTACCCTTCAGAGAATTGTAGATATTCAGTATTATAGCTACACTGTTGATCAATAATCCAGTTCTTAAATTGAGGAGTTTGCAGTAAAGAAGAACTTGCTATCATTTACTCTTGAAAATCCAGTATTAAAATATTTCATGAAGTACTGAGATCAAGATAAAAATCGTTCACCTTCATACCATGAATGTTATTTTTGAGAGAGTACAACTTGTGTATTTAGTCTAATTTAGAACATAGAGAACAGAGTTGGAAGGGGCCTTGGAGGTCTTCTACTCCAAGTAGGAGACCCTATACCCTTCATGGCAAACCTACGGCACACATGCTGGAAGTGGCATGGAAAGCCATCTCTCCAGGCATGCCAGCCGTGACCGTTGCTCTTCCGGGTTCTGGTGCACGCATGCATGCCGGTCAGCTGGTCTTTGCGCATGCGGGAGTGCCGGAAACCGGAAGAGCAGGTGGTCTTCATGCATGCATGCACGTTAGAAACTGGAAAACCAGCTTCAGTTTGTGGCGCTCCCGCACAGTGGGCCAAAAAGCTGCTCTTCCAGTTTCCAGTGCACGCGCACTCCCGTTTCAGCACTCAGTGCTGAGAAGGTTTGCCACCACTACCCTATACCATTTCAGACAGATAGCTATCCAGTCTCTTCTTAAAAGCCTGCAATGATGAAGCACTCATAATTTCTGGAGGCAAGCCATTCCACTGGTTTTGTAGGATCAGAGATTTTAGATTTGAGAATATGCTGAAGGCAAATGCTCATACCTGTTCAGCCTTTCACATGGTTTCTTGATTTCAGTCAAGTATTTATATACAAACAATAAAATGCTTTACTACTTTATGCTCTACCATTTGTTGTTGTTGATCAATAAAGTTCACTCCAGTCCTATATATTCTGTGGTGATAAGATCTAACTATTATGTCTGCAGGAATTGTTATTTTGGTATGCATTTATATATCAAAATATATGCATCTATCTCTTTAATAGAAGCAGATGGAAAAGTAGAATTTGTCTAGAAATATAAAAAGAATCTTACCTGCAGCAAGGCAGAGGATCTATTTAATACATCATCCTGTTTCCCATATTCCTTTTCTATAGGAAACCCACAAGTAGAACAGAATAGTTTTCTGCTATTGTTCCTCGGCAATCAATGCTGCTGTTCCTGGAGGTAGCCTTGAGCTATTAGAGAAAGGCTGGATGTAAGTGCAAAAGAACAGTAACATATAAACGGATGTTACTCACTGCAGGCAGAACATTTTGCACTTCAGGCTGTCATAGTGAAGAAAAAAAATCTACACCATTTCTCTGTAATAGTCTGGTAATATCTTTTCTGACTAAAAAAACGCTTATTAAAAGGCATAAGTGTTTGTGACTAGAACTCACTTTATCAGGTGTATAAACTAGAGTCTTTCTGTTTTCAGAATGTCCTGTGGCTTAGATTCTCTAGCTCTTACACTGTCTTTATAAGAGACAGGAGTCTGTTTTTCCACTACCCATCTATATTTCCATCCTAAAACTGCTTTTTGACATTGCAATAAATATGCACTCATACAGATGTGACAACATGAAATGTTATCTTTAATAAAATATCTGATCTATTTTAAACATACATAAGAGCTAGGACACCTCACACAGAGACAAGACCTTATACAATGGTCATCCTTTAAACTGTCTGCTCTTATTTTCTTTGAAAGCAATATAAGGTTGACTCAGCCTTCCATCCTCTCGGGGTAGGTAAATTGAGGACCCAAGATTGTTGGGGGCAATTAGCTGACCTTGTAAAAATGCCGCTTAGTAATAAGCAGGCATATACAATGGAATGAAGGCTATTGCTGAGCACACTGGGTTGTATCTTGTATTCTATTCATCTATGATTCTGCTAAGATTGGGACCATAACATAACTACAAAACCTTATGAGCCTACTGTTCTTCCCCAGCTATGACTTTTGTCAGACAATGAAGATTAATCCCAAATAACTACATCTCCTGTGAAAGAAGAATCATCATTATCAGAAGGAGCAACAACAGTAACCCCACAGGTCATAGATGTGAACACTAGCACCCCTTTATCCTTTAAAAAAAGGGAACGCCCCAAGAGCACCTTGAGTGATTTTTCTAAAGTTCAGAAGCTAGATCTTTCTTCCGTCACCTTGGTTCCATCAGTTGGTGGAACACCGCCCTGGAGTGCTACTAATCCTTTCCTAGATGTATCACTAAAAGATGTTCAACCTTCTCCTATCAATCCATTCAGTTCTTTCTTTGAGGAAAGGGATAGACGTACCCAAGGCAATTCTCTATCTGGAAACTCTAGTAAAAAACAGAGAGATTCTCTTCTTATCCTTCATCAAGAACCTGATTCCATTAGCTTCAATGAGCCAAGTACACACCTCAGACATAGAGATGCTATTGAGCAACTCAAGCAGCTCCATATTGGTGATCCAGATCAGCTGAACATCCTCAGTCTGCCAGATGATGACCCTACAATCTCCACTGAGCTCTATAATACCTTGTCCACTTTGGGGCCACCTCAGCAAAAAGATGGCTGGCCAATGATGCTGAGGATACCAGAAAAGAAGAATATAATGTCTTCTAGACACTGGGGTCCAATATATGTCAAACTAAAGGACAGAAGATATGTGCAGCTCTTCTATGAAAAGGGACTGGAAAAGCCTTTTAAGGAATTCAAGCTTGAAATAAATCATGAGGTTTCAGAGCCCAAGCTTCAAAATTATGATGAAAATGGAAGGATACACAGTGTGAGAATAGACCGTATTACTTACAAAGAAAAAAAGAAATACCAACCAAAGCCAACTGTTTCTCACATAGCAGAAAAGGAACAGGTTATTAAGCTAGGAACCACCAATTATAATGATTTTCTTAGCTTTATCAGAGCTGTTCAGGATTCATTGATGGATTTGCCTGCTTCCTCAACAGATTTAAGTACAGTAGGACTTAATTACCAAGAGCAAGAAATCACTGTTGATGTAAAGGATGAATTCTATGGAATTTTGGCCAAAGGAGACAACAGGATCTTGCAGCATAATATATTGACACGAGTACATGTGCTCAGCTTTCTTTCTGGACTGGCAGAGTGTAGGCTGGGCCTCAATGACATTCTTATTAAAGGGAATGAAATTGTTTTGCGGCAAGACATCATGCCTACCACCACTACTAAGTGGATTCAATTGAATGATTGCCATTTCCATTCATGTGTGGATGAAGAGGCATTTGCCAGTGCCCGTGTCATTATGTTTAACCCTTTGGATGCTTGCCGATTTGAACTGATGCGCTTTAGGAGTGTCTTTTCTGAGAAGACCATGCCTTTTACTTTAAGGATTAGGGCTAGTGTCAATGGTGCTGAGGTGGAGCTTCAGAGCTGGCTGATGATGTCACCAGGATTCTCATCCAACAGAGATCCTCTAAGTCAAGTCCCCTGTGAAAATGTGATGATTCGTTATCCTGTGCCACATAAGTGGGTGAAAAACTTCCGGAGAGACAGTGTCCTTGGGGAGAAGTCCTTGAAAGCAAAGGTGAACAAAACTGCTAGCTTTGGATCCACCAGCGTGTCTGGCTCCGAGCCAGCAATGAGGGTAACACTAGGAACTGCCAAATACGAGCATGCTTTCAATTCCATTGTGTGGAGGATAAATCGCCTGCCTGATAAAAATTCTGGTGGGTACTGTGACATGAATTAGATTAGCTTGTAAGAAAGGCATGTTAGTATAGTTTCTGGGTATCTTATTCAAAAATTCAAATTGGTTCTTGTGTGAAATGAAGTTGTTCCATTTTCTGAAAGTATGACTATGTAGCAGTAACAACAACTACAACAATTTTATCATCTGTATACCGTGTTTCTCCAAAAATAAGACCCAACTGGAAAATAAGCACTAGCATCATTTTTCAAGATGCTTGTAATATAAGCCCCACTCTCCAAATAATCCCTAGTTAAGATTATCAGTCAGATGAACACATTTAGCACCGTATTTCCCTAAAAATAAGGCTTAACTGGAAAATAGCCCTAATGCATCTTTTGGAGCAAAAATTAAAATATAAGACCCCGTCTTATTTTTGAGGAAACACAGTAGTATCTCAACTTTCTTTCAAAAAATATGCTTTGGGGTGGATAGGGAGTGTAAGTAACCCCTCATTGGAACTTGTAAAGTGGCTACATCATCAAGCATCTGATCATGTAGTAGACTCCTTGTCCAACAGCCAAATAGTTTTCAACTTCCACAAGGATAATATCAGGAGAAAGATAACGAAGGACCTGGTAATGAATTGATGCAATATTTTTCAGGTTGCTAACTATTTTTATTTTGTCTAATATGAAACTTTTCCCTTATTTAGTTTCAACCATTAAGCAGGCCTCCTTCAGAATTTTATTTCTTGTGGCAAATCTCATACGACTTATTAGTTGTAAAAAAAGAAGCTGTAACACATTAAGCCTTCTGAAGATGTAATTGATAATCTGCCAGGAAAACCAGTACTTTCTGAATTGAAACTTCAGTGAAAGGCACCAGCCAACCTTTCTCACATGTAAAGTAGCTCAGCATGTGTGAGATTTCAGAGTTGTTCTTTTGTTCTGAATCTTTAGGAAATCAATTATTTTCCACCTAAAATTCTACCTAATATACTCTGTTGTCAGCTGGAACTGAGGAACAGAACTCCTGGAATTTTAGTACTAACATAATTTTTAAATTAGTTTTAACTCTTCTCTAATGTTGGGAACAACTACCACATCTTTCCTCAGCAGTTTGACTTTATTAGAGGAATTTCAGAGAATGCTGATAACTGCCTGACTACAGTACAGCACCATCTTGTCTGGACATGCCTGATCTCCTGGCAGGTTACAAGCAAGGTTCTATTGAGAGTAGAGTCAGTTCCTTTCTGTTCCATCAGCTTTGTTGCTGAAACATACGAAAAGATAAGACTGCTTGTCTCAAGCAATTGAGGCTTTAGTATTGTTTTTCAACTGAAAGCCCATGACCATCTTCTGTAAAATTGGACAATGAATAGGAAATGTATTAAATAAATTTATTATATATTTATAAACCACCCAGAATCACCTTGTAAGGGAGATGAGTGGCATAGAAATTTAATAAGTAAATAAATTGAAATATCTCTACAGCACAGTAGTTCTAGCCCATTGTTGACACTGAATCACAGTTAGCTCTAATTAACAGATTAAAAACCATTAACAGAATGATTTTTCTCATACTGAAAAGCATTCCTGTTTGCATCAGACAAGAAACACATGAAATAAAGTCAGGGATAATCAAATGAATAGCAGCAGAGATTATCAGGTAATAGAGGAGTGGTATAAAAAGGGAAGACAAAATCTTCCAGAATATGTTCCAGAATTGATACATTTTAAGGAAGTTTATCAAAACAATACTGGAAGTGCTAAAAAGTATTTCATGGAATTGAAAGTTTTAGAAATGCATCTAGTTAAGATCTCAGAAATTGAAAAGGGTTGGTCATAGAATTTGAGCTCCTCTATTCTACATGGAGATCCCTCCTGATTCCAGAAATCTTTTGAAATCCCATCATGTATCTTTGTACTTTTTATATACTCCAAAGTCTTAACAAAAATAAATATTAAAAGTATTTTCTAAATTACTTGCTTACATATTTATAATATTAATTACTTCAGTCCAGAGGCTGGGTAACTCCACCAACTTACAGACTGGATTCCCATATGATTCTAAACAAATAAAATCAATGAACCAATGAAAGTATGAAACCAACATTATCCTTTGCATGAACACTGTAGAACTGTTGCATATAAATGATTGGGCCATTGTAATCAATGGATGTTCATATGACCTTGGCATAATTAAATTTTACTTCTCACTTGGGCCTTGGTAAACTGATTTTGTATTGCACAGAAATAACTGTTGTCCATTCTGGACACAAGGCAAGTGTGCAGCTGTCTTTTGTTGTGTTTGAGAAACAGCTGTTATGATGTCATAACTCTGAACTTTCTTAAAAAAAGTTACGTTGGGCCAGTTTGAAGTTGTAAGATCAAAACAGATAAGCTGAATTCCTCTGAAAAGTATTGCTCTTTGCAGTATTGTTCCAACAGCAGCTTGATAAGTTCTGATGTGTGCTTCTCCATAAACAATTTGTTGATGCTGGCTGATAAATAATGGGCCTTGTTTATAGGCTGTGAGAAATCTCTGTCCCAACTGTGTATGATTCATTGGTTCAGTACAAAAGGATGTTTCTAGTTAGACAGCGTCAGGCAGAATAAAGAATGTTGAGAAAATATTGATTCATGGAATGTTTTTCTGCCTAGCCTGAAAACAGGCCAGCACATATTGAATAAGAATAGAGTACAGCTTTGGGACTGTACACTGTAGAAAACCAACATTTAATCAAACATTCCTTTCTCAATGTGTACTGTGTGAAAATTGCTGAAGTGTTAAAATAAATCCCTTGCAAAGTATTGTATGTGTATAGATTATACACATGCACATGCACACAATCAGCAAGCAGGCTTTGTTTTTGTGTCACACTGACTTCCACCATCTTTGGTTTGAAGCTTTGTGTATTGCTTGAACTTAGCCAGAATGGCTTGTAACTGTGATTTATGATACATGTGTTTTGATGTTCAGGACAATTGTAGCCTATTCAGTAATTCATAGATAAACAAACCATGGTTTTTGTTGCAGTTTTCAATCCCAGTTGCAGAGAAAGACAGAAAAAGACACTCTTAAATTAGGCAACTTCCCCCAAATAATGCTGCAAATAGAGTGAACAATTTTGATTCCATATTGCTAGTGTTCTCCAGAAGACTGGATGATCTTTGCTTCTCAGACATTCTTTACTCCTCTAGATGATGGTGAGACTGTGGTGATGTCTTCTAAGCTATCAAAAAAATACCCTGATTCTGCTTCTAAAGTAGAAATTAGCAATCTTATTGTTATTGAATGGCATTCAGGATAATCTGACACTGTATATCACTCATCTGTTGGCTGAAGCAAGTTGTGAGCAGGTCAAAAGCCAAAGACAACCAGGATTCCTCATTTTCCCATTCTATCAAACCCTTTGTCCTTTATTCTCTCTTTTGACACTCTCATATGTCTCTTTCTATCCAGAAAACTTCTGAACAGATTGACAGTTCGTGCCAGGACTGATTGCTGACACAGAACTTTTGATATTAGAAAAGGATACTACTGCCCTTCCATATTTTAAGCAAACGTCTACATAATTTATACTAAGAAATACCACAATGTCAAAGAAAAAAAAAGAAATCTTCCATGTACATGTATGCATTAGCTATCATAGTTAATTTCAGCTTGGTGGTATGCATCATTTCATTGGTATCTTACATCAGCAACCTTTGCAGCTTGGTGGCCCAGCTAGGGGGCAAGAGGGGAACTGGTTTGTGTGAGCAGCAGGCTGGCACGCATGCACACAGCAACCCCACCACACACACACATACAATTCCCTGCCACTCATGCAAGTAGAATTGCACAGGTGCACGCACTCTAGCCAGTCACTTGCATGGCCCAATTCCTAGTGGGCCACATCCCAGGGGTTGGGGACCTCTGTCTTACATGAAAGGCAAAATAATATAAACCATGATTTATATCCATGAGAATACTCAAAAAGTGATCTTGATGTATGGCATCTGTACCATTTTTGTCTCTAGTATGTGTAACAGCAATCAGGCCAAAGCTGAAAACTCTTCACATGTGAATAACATGGGATTATTCCTATATCACAGACAGAGAGATGGGGCTCAGAGCATGGCTGGACAAGATCATTTGGCAAGATTTGAATGAGAGATTTACAAGTACAGAATTCACATATTTAAACAGAAAGTTACTAGTTTTAGTATAACTGAGGTTCCTGCCATTGGTGATTTTTGTGATATTGCAAGAAGGCACACTTAGATTCAGGTATTTGGGACAAAAGTTTGACCAACTATGTTCCATACTACTGTATTTGCTGTTTAATCCAATGTATCACAATTTTGCTTTAGAATTTATATTCTCTCAGCCTAATTATATGTTTATAAAATTACATGAGTAAACTATTCCACATGGGAGCAAATTAGTCATCTGGAGTTCACAGCAAGAAGAGCAGCTGACAAATACATTTACTAAACAAAAAAAGGGGGGAAAGTTAAGTAAATTTATTTCCTCTTTTTGATGTTAGCTTTTCATTAAAAAATACCTCAATATCTTCTTATGAACAATTTCTGTAATAAATCATAACTTTTGTTTACACCTTACACAAATGTATACCAAAGATTTGCTTTGCAGCCCAATTAAATCATGCATTTGTTCTTGAATTTTTCATAAGACAGTACATGGTTCAAAGTGATTATCAGTGGTCACCAGCCAAGAACTATGAGTTGTCCTTATTTCTCTGTGTAATCATACCTCAATCCCTATATTTTAAAAGAAACTGGGCTTTCCTTACTGCCTTGGGATTGAGCATTTTAAAAGACCACATTTGTATGTATTGGATTATTCTTTTCTAAATTAACATGTAGAACTGTTAATAGCATGCATCAGCCTTAACTATGGTACTATTGATGTCAAGTGATAGTTCTGCATGAAAGAAGAGACAACCAGACTTTAGCCATCATTAGCTGACAGTTTTTCAAGTATTTTTTTCCCAGATTCATTGTGATGTACAGTATTTGCAAGGAATGCCAGAAGGACTCTTTGAAAGTTGTGTAGCAATACTAAAATGTGTGAGCAGTATGGCTTCCCAACTCCCTTCAGTTATCTAATTTTGCCAGTGATGATGAATTGTAAGGATTATAGGAGCCGTAGTTGTTCAGACATGTTCTAGAATTAGAATATGTGGTACTAGTAATGTTCTAGTGAAGCTTTATTTAATGCCTGCATGTCTTATCAAGTTTGATTTTTAAAAATAAGTTGAGTGTCTCCATATTTTATGTCAGAAATGCTGACCTCAGAATTTTAACAATCATTTGAATAATCCAGTGGCTTTCTTTTGGTATTTGTCATCCTTTTTCTTCTAAGATTCCATGTTGGTGTTCTCAGTTGCCGTATTCTTTCCTTTCTGTTTAGCTGCAGGTCATCCTCATTGCTTCTTTTGCCACCTGGAACTTGGCTCAGACCGGGAAGTGCCTTCTCATTTTGTCCGCTATGTGGATGTAGACTTTGATATGCCAGCAAGTTCAGCATCCAAGGCTGCCGTTCGATCCATCTCTGTGGAAGGCAAGACTGATGTGAGGAAGTGGGTGAATTATGCAGCACATTACAATTATAAGGTATGGTTGAATAACTGATAACCACCCGTTCACCTACACCCACACCCACATTTTTGTTTTTCTTCCAAAGTTGGTGTTGCTTCCAGGAGCTTCTGGGTTTGTTTATTTTTGCATTCAGATAACTTTTGATAGCATGTCTTCTACAGAAACACTCATGTATGAATAGTCAGATCCTCTATGCTATCCAATGTATCTTGCCTGCAGTAATTTCATGGATTAAAACAATCTCCAGCTTTTTGGCAGAATATATGAGGCCCCAGGCTCAGAACCTGACATCTCAAACTAAATGAGCTCATATAATAAAAATCAGAAGCTTCTTCTTTCCTGAGCCACAGAAGAATCACATTTAATTACAATGGGACAAAGCTCTGTGCATTACTTAGCTTTTTAATATGGTCTTTTAAATTGCCATATCATAGAATGGGAAGGAACCTTTGTTAGAAAAGAATTATTCTCTCCCATGAGTTATAACACTCTATGCAGAGCCGTATTTGGAGACGTGTACAGCATACAGCATTATTTGGGAAAGGCCCTATTCTCCTGTCCAACTAGACATGGCTCCTGCTTAATCTATTAATCCTTCTACTTGCTTGTTTGGATTTGCCACAGTGTTTAGCATGTTCATGCTTGATCTGATCATCCTTCTGCTTTATCAAACGTTCTTACTTTTTTCCTTCCTTCCTTATTAAAAAATATTCTTTAATATTCTTTCAATTCTGCTTCAAAATTTCCTAGTTATTTTTTTCCTCAAAACACCTTGTCCTCCTTTCTAATTTACTTTTCTTTAGTTAAACTTCAGTTTTTAACCTTAAAACTTTCTCTGTACTTACCAATTTTTTTGCCCAAACAATGAGCCACTTCTCTTACCTCCTCCTTGAATATTTTGCTAGCTCTTTTATTGTTTTACAGGTAACTTAGAGCTCTATTAGTTCAAAGCCCCTCCCGCTTTCCCCCCAAGTCACTTCTTTTGTTTCTTTCAAGCATCTGGGCAGAGGGCAATTGCTCACTATAGGACAAAAGTACATTTCCTTGTCCTATACAATGCCATTCTCTTCTTGAGCCTTTACCCTTCTCCTAGTCACCTCTGTGGCAACTTCCCTGAGGAATCTTGCTGGCCTTCTCCCAGCCTTCCTATATTTTGTTCAGCTGTTTTCCATCTCTTCCTTTATCTTTCATAACAAAGGGTTAAGGAAAAGGCAAGACTGCCTCCCCTGTCAATTTTACCTGGAATTACTAGTATTCAGTTTGATAGTCAAACTAGATAAAAGTATTAGATAAAAACCAAGTATTTCACAACTATATAAAAGCAGCTATAATAGGAGGATAAAGAGCTCACCAAAAGGGCTATCACACGGCAGCCATCTTAAACCATCTTAAACAGCCACAGTGGTACCAGCACATAGAGAAATAAAGAGTCTCAGGAACACAACATATTTCAAGAGTGTTTCTGTTCCATTCTCCTGGTGAAATTTACTCTGCTAGAAAGGTTGATAGTCAGCTGATTAGCAGCAGTCTTGCCTAAACGCACTCATATTTTCAACTTAAATCTTCCTTCTTCAGCTCACCATTTCATATTCTTTCTTCTAGGAATACCTTTTAGGTCTTGAATTACTTAAACTGCTTGGGCTTTGTCTCTTTGGGTCTTTTTCTCTCTTTCTCTCCAGTTTGCCATTAGGAAGTTCCAGTGAACACCAGGCTCATTTTTGAACAATGGCTCTCCTCCAGCTATTTCTCAATTGTCCCTATTTAATACTGTTCAGCTCTACTTTCCTATTTCCAGAAAAGTGCTTTTCTGTGTTCTTTAGGTCATGCATTTCTGTGGAAGAAGCTAACCCATGGCTTAAGAGCCGTAGTGGCACAGTGGTTAGAATACAGTACTGTAGGCTAACTTCCTGCTAGCTCCAAGAGTTTGATATTGAATGGCTCAAGATTGAGTCAGTCTTCCATCCCTCCAAGGTTGGTAAAATGAGGACCCAGATTGTTAGGGGCAATATGCTGACTTTGTAAACCACTTAGAGAGGGCTGCAAAGCACTATGAAGGGAAGGAAGGCTATGTGTTAGTCATAGCCATTCAAATGTTTTTTTAAAGTCTCTTGGTTTTGGGATATTACATCTGTTGTACTGCTTACATCTTTCCCATTTGTAAAATGGTAGAATGGCTCACATTTATAGATTTGAAGAATGCATACTTTCATGTCTACATAGACCTTGCTATTTAGACTTAGATTTAGAATAATTTTATTGTCAAATTGCCCATTCCTTACTGTTTCACAATTTGACTCATTTACTAATTTAATGTTTCTTTATTTGGCGTCTCTATGGGCCTATGTTATGTATGTTATGTCATACCTTTTGACTCCAAGGTGTAATTTCATTCCATTGTTTAGGTTAATTACACCTTCCCATATCATGTTTCTTCACCATATAGCTTCTTCTGCACATTGTTTTTTGGATCAGTTATAAGAGGTCTCCAAATCAAAGACCAACAATAGATACCACCAAAGAAGCTACTATCCTACTGCCATGACTCCATATGCTTCTAGTGTTTGTACACAAGTTTTTCTCTGTAACATGAGTCTTGTTTTTCCCCAACTACTGCATAATATTAAATTACAACTTTAGTTGCTTGCTTCATCAAATTGGCTTTATTCCTCTTTGTTCATTTGAACATTGAAGAGCTCATTCCTTTCATGGTGGTAAAGAGCAGAAATCTTTTTGGAGACATTCCCCTTCTGCATCTTTTGCCAATGCATATCCTCACCATGTCTAGTGGGGGCCCTTCTCCAGGGGCTCTGTAACCTAGGTGCTTGGTTTCTTGTGGCATCAAAGAAACCCTCAAGGTTTTTGCAGTTTGGAAGGCATTGTGGTCATACTATCCATGTAATATTGATCATACTTCAGTAATCTACTGCATAATAAAAATATAGTATATCTACTTGAAAATTCAAAAAACAAGAAGAAATAAAAATGTTACACAAGAAAATACATAAAAAGGACAATAGTAAAAACATCCCGTAGTTACAGTTACTGTGTATCCTAAGTACATCAGCTGTTGTTAGTCTTCAAAAGGAAAAAATTAAATTTTCAGTGTTAATCAAGCCTGTCCAATTGGTTTTCCAAAGGGAGAGATAATGGGACAGTTTCCTGACCTGATCTACCTAGAAGTGTGCCTTCTCTGTTATGCTACCTGCACAGTGGAATAACCTTCCTCTTGGAGTTCAAAAAGCTCTTACCCTCCACCTTCTTTCAACATTTTAGTTTGGCCCTATTTCCACAGAGATATGATATTTGGAAGAGTTTCATCTTGCCTTTAGCCAATTTTCTATTCTTTAAATGAGCCTTGAAGATTTGGCTGTTTCCCCAGCCTCTAGCTTAGTTGAGTATGAGTCAGCTTGAAAAGGTTATATCCAGTATTGTGCTAAGTCTGTCCCGCCTGGCTATGTTCATGTGTTTATTTCTTTGTTGAGTTAATATATTGGATTTTGTTTCCAATCTGTACTCTGCTGTGAGTTGGTTGTCCTTATAAATTTAAAATATAAATAAGTAAAATAAATACATGTTGGTCTTTCTTTTATATTTGAAACTGCTAACTTTAGCTCTCTTTTCATTAGAGTCATCCCATTTTTTCCCCTTCCTGAAGCAGTGCTACTGTTTCTAGTCTACTAATGAAGCTTTTTATGAGCCATCCAGTACCTTTCCAGCCAACATTCCTACCACTTTTGGCCTATAGCCTTGGTCTTGTTCTTTCTGTATTTTCACATTAACACTGAAATCCTTTCAGCTGTGTCTCCTGTCCCAATTTACCTCCTCTGAAGGAAGACACTCTTTCTGGTAGGCAAAGCATAATTGGCTCATTGGCTGAAACCCCGGGTGCTTTATGTCCTTATATCTTTATTTTTATAGGAACAAAGTAGGATGCCCAGATATTTCATACCTTCCAAAATCAGTCCGTACCTACTGTTTGGAATCATAGTGCCTATTTGTCCCCACACAAAAACACCACTGGAAACACCGCACATTCTTTGAACATCTATGGCAATTGAATTATACAGTACAGTTTCACAAGAATTAATGTTTATTCCTGGCCTTCTGAGGTCCAACTCCCCACCAGCTCCCAGAATTTATCCTGAAGAATAATAGTAGCTATCAGACTTCACCACAAGTTATCCAAATAGCTGGGTTTCCTTATAACTATCCCTTACTCAGTATAATTTTTATGTTCGTGAATCTAATGGAGAAAAAGAAAAAGCACATTACATATATTTGGGGTTTTTGTTTGTTTGTTCCCCCACTTGTTTTATATAAGGTTGGGGGGATCCTTCCCTCTCAAATTTATATATCCACTACATTTGGTGGACTTTTCCATCCTGCACATGACACTTCCACACCATCCCTTCAGTATTTCCCATGTTGGCAGCATGAGAGAAACGTACTTTTGCTGGAGTCAGTTCTGTATACCTGTCATCTGTGAATCAGAGGAGTACTGCCCATTCTTGCTTTGGGACAAGTCATTCCTGAGTGAAACATACAAAAGAAAAATCAGGTGACCTTTTGCTGTTTTCCACAACACTCGATTGTTTTTCTTTCAGGTGGGAATAGAGAGGAAAAAAAGCTTGAATCCGGATAATTTGGGAGAAGACGGCGATAATGCCAAGGAATGTGCTGTGCAATGAAAGGAAGAAGTAGCTATGTGAAAACAATAGAAGCAACAAGAATTGAAGAAAAGGAACACCGTGCCTCCCTTCTGTAGTCCGAAGAACCAAGAAGTATTTGGAGTGACATTTCGCTCTCTGAACATACTTTAAAAAGTCTTTTGGGATATGTTTGCTAAGTAGTTTGGGTAGAATTACACTAAGTATATAGGCTTGCAATGCACTCAAGCCTGTTTTCATCTGTTCCAGTATACTTTTTAGAGCAAAATAACTATTTTGTCAGCTGCAGTTGTCAAAATTCTAGTCTTGTTAAGTATTTTCCAACCATACACTTGACATTTCCTGACGACTGGTAATTCAGTCTTCAGTGGAGTTTTTCCAGGTGATCTGCAACAGCCCTGTGGATGGGAGGTATAGAAGAGACACCAGATTTTCTGTGTTTCTATCACGTCTATGGCTCTCAGTGAGAAAATCTAAACAACCAATAGGTAGAGAGAGCCACTGGGAACTTCAAATGAAAGACACATGATTTCAATTTTCCTGAATGCCATCTTTGAGGAAGAATATTTAAATATTGTATACTTCCCTTGGCAAATCAGAAATCTTTTATGCAATTTACTGAAATGCCACAGTTATTCTTTAGATATGATTTAGTTATAGTTACCAGTTGAAAGGGACTAGGTGACTTTTGGATCACACTTACCTGGGAAGATACTAGGGGAAAATAGATTTAACCTCAGTTATATATTTAGCTAGGCTGGTTACTATGTGTTTCTCAAATCACTACCATACTTCATACATTAATATGCTGAACTTTAAGTTTTGATGGGGTTGGTAAAAAGTTGCTTAACTTTTGTAAATGCTGATAATGCTACTTTCAAATTCTGTCTTAACACTACATTTTATTTCAGAGATACTTCAAAGAAATAATGTTCTATGTTAGTAAGCAATTAATGTTATTACTTTATACAAGATAGACATGGTGGCAGTTCAGAGAAGGTTTTTATGAATTCTTGTGTCCACACAGTCTTTTTTATAGAGATGAAAACTTGACTTCTTGAAAAATCTCAGCTTATAGCTGTTTTTTTAAAGAATCAAGTTTCTAGTTGTCAGATTTCTGGGAATATTCTTAAACATGTCTGGAAATACCTTTGAAGAACTTTCTATGAGTACACATTGGATCTTCAGTATTCCCTATATTCTTTTTAATCCCCCCTATGCCGAAAAAGCAAGTTACAAATTGCTATAGGAATTATAGTCCAATATATTGGGAGGAGCACCAAGTTGGGGAACTGTACATATCTATCATCACACTTTTTCTCAAGCAAGAATTTGGAGTATTTTTCCATGGGTATTGATATGTTTGTATGAGTTCAGAGAATTCTGGTGGTTTTCATTTGCTTCTGAAAATGCCAGCCACAGTTGCCAGCAAGACATCAGGAAAACTGTTGTCTAGACCAGTTACTCAACCCTGAAGCACAACACTGCCCAATGGATAGTGCCATGAAAGCCTACACACAGAATCCTGACTGAAATATTCTAGTATTATAATGAATCCCAGTTTTAAATAAATTAAAAGAGCTAGACTAGATGCAAATTTCACATATTTTATCTTACAGACCATATTATTCTGGCAAATGGGGCTTGATGATGAAATTACTGTCCAATCGCTTGTATAAGGAGGGGAAGCTGTAATTGGTACTTACTCATAGGCCAGCAACAATTTCAGTAGAAGAGAATATGTGGAGCTCAGGGGTGAACTCTAGAGTCACTGCTGCTTTCTGAGCTTAGTTGTTTGCTTACAGATGTTTCATTATCCAACTAGATAATAGCATCAGTGCAAATACAGTAAGTGTGGGCTTTGCTGTTTGCATACTGTTCATATACAGTAGCTTGCCCTGCCAGTTTTGGTGGCTTTTCTGTTGGTAGTTATTATTAATTTAAGTCTTGAGTTAGTAGGGTATTGTTTTCTGCTTGGTTGTTTGCCTGGTGTTATTCCCTGCTTATTTGGCTGTTGGCTGCTGGAGAGGATATATTCTGGTCTTTTTGTTTTCTTCTTAGCTTTTTTATTGTCTCTTTTGAATGGTATATAAATGTGATTTATCTCTGTGTGTCTCTTAACGGCGGATTTGTCTGATTGCCAAATGTTCAGGAATTCCCTAGCACTTTTAGATTTAGTTTTGTCTAAGATGCTCACAGTTTCCCAGTTGAAACTATGGTTGAGTCAGTTCTTGTGTTGTGTTGTGAGATTAAGGAGTTTTCATCCTGTCTTCTGACTGTTAATTGATGTTCATGGATGTGCTCTGTTAGTCTTCCATTTGTCTGTCTCCATAGTAACTGTTACAATCTTTACAACATATATTATAGATGACTCTACAACATACATCTATAGCATACAGTGAATCTTCTATAACAGGGTAAGGAATGGAATAGCCACTACGTTCCACTGGAAAGAGTGCAAAGCCATAACCAACTTTCTACAACTGCTTTGATCCAAGAACTAATTTTTCTGTAATGTATTTTAACTTTTATTCTTGATTTATATACCAGACTATTTGGTCCTCACTTTTGAGTTGCCTGGCTTGTTTTCATCTGCCCTTTCTTTGCTGTATCTTACTTTTGCACTGACTGTGTGAGACATAATTCTCACAATACTGATAATGTCCCTGCCTTTATAAATATAGCATTTTCTAATATGGGTAAACTGTAGGACAAAAGGCCCATTGATGTCCTTTACTGACTTCATATTCTAGAACATCAAGAAGCACATCTGCCTGTGTCTCCTAGCTGCATTGAGCTGAATATTGTTTACTGTTGTTGGTTTGCACGTTTAATTGCAAACCACAATATTTATAAAGTATTTAAATATTATGCAAACTTGTCTGAACCAGCCCTTCAACTTCATTCAAAATCTGCCTCAAAAATTGATGAATGCCTTTTTCAGTGAATACTAAAGCATGAGGTTAAGTGGAAATCTTTAAAAATACCTATTTCACACACTCTGATATATGGGTGTGGTAGAATATTCAGGAAGCCTAATTAGATTTTACCTAATCTCAGAGAAAATGATTTGGGGAAGGGAAATGGACATGGGGAAGATTATTTCTATGTAATGTAGTAGTGGCCCATTAGGGAGTTTAAAATGTAAATATTAACGTATTTTTAAGGGTACCCAGAAGTTATTCTTTCCTTAGTGATCAAGCTTAACATGGTCTGAGCAGTCAGTCCTTTTCAGAATATATCCTTATGAAGAATGTACTAACAACAGTTAAGGTATAAGAGAATGTGTAATGATTAGCTAATAACAGCCACATTCTGTACTTAACAAGACTTAACAAGAGAGAGGGGATTGTAGAATTGAGGAGGAGAAGCTAAGATTCCTGGCTGATATTTGGGTCCCCACAAATGAACCATCACTGTTGATTAATAACATCTGCTTTATATAGATTCACTTTTAATTAACGTGCTGGTACGCAGTCCCAGTGAATAGCAGATTGTAACTTACCATCTGATTTAAGTCCTATATATGGGAAACATCTTTCTATGGTATTGGCAGATTTGTAATGGGAATCCCATTAATTTTTTGTGAAAATGTTACTTAACATAAAGCAACCCCAAAGCCCTTAAAGACTTCTGAGGATAAATAAAAGGGTTTGTATTGCAATTATGTTGTTGTTCAGTGCCTCCATACAGATAAGTCATAACCTCTTGCACTAATGTGATTGTTGTTTTTTTACATATTTTGTAATAGGTTTCTACCTTTTAATGTACTTTGAAAAAGTCTATACACTGGCTAATTCTTTTAAAAAATATATTGTGGCACTTCTCCACCGCATCAGAGAAATGTCATTTCGGAGTTTGGGAAGGATTGTTGAATAAATGCAAATGAAATTCACAGCAGTCGTGTCTTCATTTTTACATTGTTTATTTATTTATATGGTTCAAAAGGAAAAGATAATGACATAATATAATGACTTATTGAAACATGAATGGTTCAGAGTTTCAAGATGCATGTAAAAAGGTGACTACATGGGTGTAATTTTGCAACATACGTAGTGGTTTATGTTTGCCTTGTTCTGGGTGTTCTTTTAACTTTCCAGTCTAGTCTTTGGCCCTTGGATTTCCTGATGGTTCAAATCCTAACCACGTCCAGACCTACTTTGCAAAGCATTACCATAAGGAATCTGTATAGAAATTTGTAGAGGATACTAAGCTGGCAGGAACAGCTAACACCCAAGAAGATAGGCTGAGGATCCAAATGGATCTTGACAGACTAGAACACTGGGCCATATCTAACAAAATGAAATTCAGTGTAGAGAAAAGTAAAGTCCTACACTTAGGCAAGAAAAACCAAAGGTACAGATATAGACTGGGTGAAACCAGGCTTAATAGCAGTAACTGTGAGAGGGATCGGGCAGTGGTGGCAGCAGTTTTCTCGTCCCTCTTGGCACTCTGCTCTGCTGCCCCCCTCCCCGCCCCACGGTCCCAGCCATCGCTGCCCGGGAAAGGCACAGGAAAAGCAAGCAGAAACATAGCTCTCGCTGGGGCGGAAGAGCTGAGATCGAGGAAGGCACAGGCAAGAGAAGATGCAAGCTGCTGCCTTTGAAAAGCGCTGCTTTCTGTGCCTTCCCTGATCTCTCTTTCGCCCCAGCGAGAGCTATGTCTCTGCTCGCTTTCTTTTCCTGTGCCTTCCCTGGGCAGCAATGGCTGGGGCCGTGTGGGAGGCAGCAGAGATATTAGGGCTGCTCTCCTCCCTCAGCAAGCCAGGCCTGGAGGAATGCGAAGAATTGCGGGCAAGTGCCAGAGAAATGCTGCGTATTGGAAATGCCAACACACGTTTCCAGCATGCTATCCTCTGTCCTGAAGTAGGATTGAATGGTGGGAAGGGAGCAGGGGGAAGGGTAGGAGGGAAGGAGAAGCCTGCCTGGCTTTCCTTTGGCATGGGGTGCAGGGGAGACCAAATGCCCCGACCAAAAGAGCGCCGAGGAAGACAGGCTCCTAATAACCAGCCTGTTTGTGCAGGCGAGAGCTCGGGCTTTTTTGGGCTCGACACCCCTCCTTTGGCCTCCACACAGGGAGGGACCCTTCTCTGCTTGGAAGTGGTGGGAGAAACTGGGAGCTTAGCCTCGGAGAGTCCTCTTGTATGGAGGCTGAAGGGGGGGATGTTGCCTGGTTATTGGGAGCCCGTCTTCCTCGGCGCTTCCAGCGTGGCCCTCCTTCCCTCCCCCAACTCCAGGCAGCCACACCTGGCAAAGGAGGGAGAGGTTTCCTCTGACTTGGGGAAGATATTAAATGACAGGAGACCAGATTGGGGGGGGCTCTGCTTTTCTTCCATTTGAAGGGGAGCTGGTTCCTCCCCATCCAGATCTTCCCAGCCTCCAGGCACCATGTGGCTTCTTTTGAATCCCAGCAGTATTAAATCCTCCCTCTTTTCCCCCAAAGGACGAGAGAGGCCCCTCCTTTCCCTTCGCTCTGCCCCACAGTTATGATTAAGCATTTATGATTTTGTTATAATTAAATAAGCATTTTTATATTTTTATATATATATATAATTTATATTTAATATCAAAAAATTAAAACCTTATATTAAATATATTATCTTTTTAAAAAAAATTCGTATTAGTGGTCCTCGGGATTTAAAAGTATAAGTTTGGTGGTCCCTAAGGTCCAAAAGGTTGGTGGCTCCTGTCTAAAGCGCCTGTATGCCAGACAAGGAATAAAGGATGGAAACTGAACAAGGAGAGATTCAACCTGGAAATAAGGAGAAGCTTTCTGACAATGAGAACAATCAACCAATGGAACAGCTTGCCCTCGGAAGTTGTGGGAGCGCCATCACTTGGAACTTTCAAGAAGAGATTGGACTGCCATTTGTCAGAATTGGTATAGGGTCTCCTGCTTGGGCGGGGGGTTGGACTAGATGATCTACAAGTCCCTTCCAACTCTGATTATCTGTTAAATTATCCAACAAGCTCCATAAAACAGAATGAAGTATAGGTAAAGGCATTGATTTCATTTTCTTAATGTCATAATTTGTGCTATGCACTTTTATAATCTGATGTAGTTAAAGATGATGGGTCATTTAATCACAAAGTAACTTGATCTAATCATTTTTCAGTATATGGAATTACGCTAATAGGGAAAAATGAGGGCATTACTATCAGTCTTCACTGATGCTATTCACTTGTCTTGCGTAGGTCCTGAAGGAAGAACACTATTGGACCAACACTTTTGGCCTCTTTACCATTCATTAGGCAATCTGTATTTTTAGATTACAGTTCTCACCACTTAAGTATTATGGACTAAACTATTAGCAAAATGTTAGGATTACCTCTACCTCTGATGCAGAATAAGTTCAATATCTCAGGAAAGAAAAAAAAACATGGGAACTTTAAAAACTCTTCAACTTTGATTCAACTTCTTCCTCACTTTGCTTCTGGTCAGAATGCCAACTAGTAATGCCAGGAAAAATGGATGCAATTCAAAATTGCCAAATATAAGCTCTCCACACACCACATTTGTTACTGGTCCACCTGTCCTTTTGCCCATGCCAAAGAAAAGCAAATTTCCCATAAGAAACTTGCAAGCTGAATAAAAAAAACTTCCCTGGGCAGCATTTGCCTATCCATCGCAAGAGATTCTCTACGCCAGACTTGGAGATCTGCTGCCAGCCTGTTTATAGTCAGCTAATTTTGCTCTGCATCCATCAACCTGTGTATAACAGAGTGGAGTATGGCAGCTTAAAAATAAAATTACCAATTATTGTTTATAAATGGGACATCCTCTGCAAATTATTAAATTATAATTATATGTCAAAGGACAGCATTTTACTATATAAGGTGGGGAGAACAGCTCTGTTCATGCAATACCTGGTCAATGTAACAAGAATAAAATTGAAATTCATTATTTATTTCCTTTCCTTTATACTGTATAATTCCTTTCATGTAGGCATCAATAAGAAAAGGAAAAAAAACTAATGCAGGTGAATGTGGAGATGCATTCGTTGCTAAAATAAACCTAAGTAAAAGAAAATGCACAATTACAGATTCTATTTTCTATAATGTATAGTTCTTTATACTTTGGTTAACAATTTGGCACAAGAATGGAGCCAAAAAAAGAAAAT
>CM019148.1:322400724-322458224 GCA_009733165.1 Naja naja | reverse complement strand
ATAAAAGTGAACTCACTCCTTTTCAGATAATCAGTTTCCATTTCAAACTGCTTTTTTACATTACATTATTATTCCTACCGTTCAACCAGAACCAGCCTGACAGCATTATTCCAGATTCTGCCCTTTGGGCAATAGAGTCCACAGCTTTCTTCTGTGTGAACTTCTGTTGATTTTTTCTTGATCCTTCAATCTTTCCTTGTAAGACTTAGTTTTCCCTTAAGCTTCCCTTAGTAAGATTCCCCTGATCGTTGTTGTTGCTCTTTGTGTCTAAGAATTCAAACCAAACTGAACTAAAGTAAGATATCTAGAATGGGGTCTGCATTCACCGTGGGGTCTGACCAATGCATTTTCAGATATACCAGAACCACCACTCACGTAATGAAACATTTGTATTTGCAAAGATCTACCGGCACTTTGTTGCAACAAGAGTCAGATATGCCATTTGAGGAAATTAGACATGTATAATTCTATTTTTTTCATAGACTGTACCTTTCAGATTATTGGCAATGGTATTGAAAACAGCTGCACAGTGCATTTGTAATTTCATCACAGGGCCTAACATAGACCATAGGGCATGTCAAACTTCCACACAAATGTAGCCCATTAACTCAATTTCTGCTACTTAGTAAAGTATTATTTATTTATTTTATTTTAATTACATTTATATGCCACCCTTCTCCGGAGACTCAGGGCGGCTTACAATTTTTGGGATACAACCCAATGCGCTCAGCAATAGCCTTCCTTCCATTGTATATGCCTGCTTATTACTAAGCAGCATTTTTACAAGGTCACCTAATTGCCCCCAACAATCTTGGGTCCTCAATTTACCTACCCCGGGAGGATGGAAGGCTGAGTCAACCTTGAGCCTGGTGGGATTCGAGCCTACAGCAGTTGTAGGCAGCTGGAACTTAAGTGCAGGCAATTAACAGCCTGAGCCACCAAGGCCCTTACATATCAAGTTCCTTTACCAACAGTAATTGTGAAAAGGCTATTACATAGCACTTTTCATAACACCTGTTCTATATTTTCCTGTTCATGTAGATTGTATGCATCATCATCATCATCATCATCATCATCATCATCATCATCATCTCCTTTTCATGACCCCATAATCCCTTGTGGATTGTATGTATTATGTGTATGTGTGTGTGTGTACACACACACACACACATACTCATACACAAACTGTTTTAGTGATAATACTTCATTTTATCTTTTCTTGTATTAATTATACTGTGATTTAAAAAGATTAATGAATGGCACCTTAACTCATCCTCATGGTAAAAACTGACATAGAGTTCAGTGGAGAGTAAACAACATATAGGAAAATTAATATAGTGTCCAAGAGAATGTCTAACAAAAACTAGGAATGCACTACTCAACAAAGTTTCAAGGCTGTCCTGAAAACTGCCTCACAAGCAACATGTTCCTTTATTGTTAACAATAAAGCGAAGTGAACATATCTGTTTTGGGGTCTTTTTTAATATTCTCTTTCAAGCTCACACTACAGCAGAAGGCTGAGAAGTGCCTTATTTGATAACTGGTGTGAAAAAATGCAGAAAGGAGATTTGGTGCTATACTAAAGTTTCCTGCTTTCCTAGTCTTAATGGTAGCAGCACTGCAGCAAGAAATTTATTGATACTCATCTTCTTTTGCTTACTGGTGAGTGATTGAAAGGTCAGCAATGCACAAAAGACACTTTCATGTCATTCATATATTCCAATGGCTTTCCAGTTGAGGGCCTTGTATTAAATCCATCTAGCTAGAAGTTTCTTCATTAAGACCTCAAGTAGAAGACTGAAGTAATTCCTGTTAAGGCACCTTTGAGGTGATGGTTGAGGGGGTGTCCCAAGTGATGCAGCTATATTAGACAACATACTGGGCAGCTCCAACATGGAAGTGAGCTACATTTCTATCTTCTTCAAAGCTAGCCATTCTGAAATCCACTTGCTCAGTAAACAGTACCACACAACCTGGGAAGTTTTTTAGCATGTAGAATGTCAGGCTTCAGCATTTGCTGCTGAACTCTTCCAACCACCCATTAGACAGTAAATTTGAGACAGTAAAAGGTTGAGACCTTTTTCATACTGTTTTCTTTTCTCAGTGCTTGTTGTTAGTGGTTGGTAGAATGCAAGCAAGAATTGCCCACTGTCCAAGTTAGTGATGCTCTGCCTGAAAAGTTTTTCCATATGCTGAAGGATTTTGGGGCTCATTGCCTCCAGAATGTGCTACAGAATGCCTGCTATCTGTGTTGCAGCTGCTCGGCCTTGGAAAATCTCTGGCCTTGCCAAGGTGGCTTGGCTGGTGGCTTTGACACGTGTTACTGCACCTCTGAACAATTCATCAACATGGTTGGGAGAGCCAAGTGGCATAAAAGGATGTTTTGTGTGTTACTACTGTCTTGTCAACAGAAGAAGGTAAGTAGATCAAAGACTGCTCACTATTTGTGTTGCAGCCATTCAACCTGGCACATGCCAAGGGATAATCAGGATTGGGCAGCTAGGGTGTGAACAGTGGGTTGTGTTGCTATGCACATCACAAATATTGGATCTCAACTCCTTTGGCACATGCTATAAAATCTTCCTCACTGAGTGGATTCAGTATGGATGGGCAATTTTATTGAGACTGAAAGCAACCAAAGAAGTTAGCAGTCATGTCATGCCAATCAAAATTCTCCCAAATGGTTGCCAGCTCACAAGAATTTGAGAAAGACCATTAGGAAGAGAACAGCCCGTAGGGGCAGAAAGTGTTAATTCATGAAACACTTCATAAGAAAGCTGAGAAGACATGACAAATGATTGTTTGTCTTACAACACTCATCCAAGTGCTTCCAGGCTTTTAGGAAATCCTGCAGAAATGTCTAAGCTGTTTGGTATTGGAACCCTTTGGATAGCAGTGAGGGAGAAAGCAGAGAAAATGTTTTTTCATCAATGCTTCTCTAAAGAGTTTTGAGGCCACCTGAATTCCCCAATCACTGAAAGAGATCAGGTCATCTCCAAAATCAAATACACCTCATTAAAGCAAATTTACCAGCTAATGTACATGAAGAGATTTGCATTTTGAAATCCATATACAGTATGATTCTTGTGAGTAGACAATTTTGATGAATATAAAAATTGCTTCCTAACATAGTTACAGCCTAAATGGCTTTTGAATCCACTAGTTTCAGCATAATTGCAGCCACTGCTAAAGAGAAACTGTGTGAGTCTGGAAAAGAGTCCACACAGTTGTTAACAAAAGTAATTATTCACTACAAAATATTGGGAAAGAATGGGGGAGGTGTAATCAGGCCCTAGGCCTCAATTTTATTAGATTCTTCAAGATTTTGCTATCTACCCCTATTTAACATCTGAATGGAACCTATAGAAACAAAAAAATCTGGATGAGACAGCAGTCCTCTAGGCAGAATTGATGCACAATTTGAGACTCCTGGATTTTGGCTCCTGTTTGAATCCTTATATTGTCCTCTTATAAGCTGCAACTGGTCCAGAAGGCAGAATTAGGCCATTTGTAACTGCACTAGTTCTGTTATGTGTCAGTGTGTTGTCGCTTTTAAAATCTTCACGGCATAAGGATTGGGAGCTGTCCAGAGTTGGTTATAAGATCGGAAATTTATATAAATTTATAAATAAAGTTATTTGTGGGGTCACATGTCATCTATTAATTCTGTCCAAAATACTAGATCTGTGCTGCAGTGGCACAATGGTTAGAATGCAGTACTGCAGGCTAAGTCACAGCTCATTCTAGGAGTTTGATTGTTACTGGCTGAAGGTTGACTCAGCCTTCCATCCTTCCAGTTCCATTGAGGGCAATATTCTGACTCTGTAAACTGCTTGGAGAGCTCTGTAAAGCACTATGAAGCAGTATATAAGTCTAAATGCTATTGATATTGCTGACAGTATTGACATGCTCCAAGTGCCCTCTATTAAGAAATGTTTACTGTTGGGACCCAGAATCTACCTTCCATGTTGCTTCCTTGCCCTATGGAACAGCTTACACACACACACACACACACACACACACACACACACACTTTAGAAGGCAGAGATTTATGAAGGATACTGAATAATTAGCTGTTTCCATGGGACACAGCACTGAGTAACTCCAATTCTGAGAGGTATTTTATGGGTCCTCAGTTGCTATAAGTTCTACATTATTTAGACAAGCACAAATACATTGTATCAATCCAGAATATCAGAAAAAGAAAACAGATCATTTATATAACATCTTCCTACAAAATGGATATCCATGCAACTTCATCAAAAAAGTGCCTGATGAATCAACCCAATACCTAGCAGAATTAACACAAGCTGTGAAAAGGATAACGCTGCCATATATCAAAAACATCTCAGAAACCACCAGCAGACTATTACAACCACATGCCATCACTGTAACACACAAAACCAACTACAGTCCTTCAAAAGATCCTAAAACATCCTAAGATCTAGAAGCCCCAGAAGAAAAAGCAAGAGTAATCTACAACATACAGATTTAGGACTACATCAGACACTGTGTAAAAAAAAAAACAGACAGAAGACTAGCAGAATGCATCTAGTCCAACAATAGTAGAAGGCATGATGAAAATTCCTTAATTGCATAACTCAGAGGTCTCCAAACTTGGCAACTTTAAGACTTGTGGACTTCAAGCTGGCTGAGGAATTCTGGGAGTTGAAGTCCACAAGTCCTAAAGTTGCTAAGTTTGGGGACCCCTGGCATAACACATAGGCAGCTTTCACTATAGTTTCAACTGGAAAATGGTAAGCATCTTAAAACAAGCCAAGTCCAAACACCAGAGAATCCCTGGAAGCCTGGCACATCAATAGGCACATACACATAAAATAACAGCTTCATATCTCTCAAAAGAGACAATCAACAATACAAAAAAGGAACAAAAAGACCAAAACACCTCACCAGCAATCAACACCAAGATGAGCAGAATTAACACCAAGATAGGCAGATTCTTGCATTAGACCAACAATCAAGAAGCAAACAATATCCCAAGCAAGCTAACAGTAAACAGCATAACCAAAGAGCCTCCAAGACCATTCCCACCTTCACTTAGGGAAAGCCAGCAGAATATATTGTAAAATGAGAGCAAACCCCACTCTCTACTAGCACTGATGATGTTGCCTAGTTTGATAATGAAACACCTGCAAGAAAGCAAGCAAGCTGAGAGAGCACCAAGGACCCCACATTTCAACCCTGACTTACAAACATTCTTCTCTATTGCTGCAACTTCTGTTTTGAGATTGATGAATCTTGGTTTTTAAATTTGTTGTACTGAACTGGTTGTCCATATGGAGGGAAGGGAAGGGAAGGGAAGGGAAGGGAAGAAGGAAGGAAGGAAGGAAGGAGAAAGGAAAAGGAAAGTGAAGGGACATTAAATAGGATTAGAATTCCATGAAGCATATCCTCTCCAGGCCTGATCTACTAGGTAATTAAGCAATATCAATTTGATGATGGAAGTACCAGTACCACGTACTGAAAGCCCTATGGCTAGATTTCTATTCTGAAAGCAAGGGCCAAACCATAACAATTCCAGAACTTGCTATGCATTTTAAATGTTAATGTAACTTAGAGGTAAAAATGATTAAATACATGGAGAGTATTACTTGTAGCATTTAATTAACAGATATTTCATTGTACTTAAATTTAAGTACAAAATTTAACTTTTGTTTGGATCTTTCTACAGCTTCTGTCATGCCACTCAAAGGCCAAATGTAGGGCTTGGCCTTAAAAAATGGTCAAATGCAGGGTTTGGCTTTCAAAATAAAATCTGTACGCCTAACTTAATCCTATGCAAGTTTCTGGCTACAGCTACCCAGAATTATGGACTGGCCATCACACAGTTTGATTGCACTATATTAGTTCTCAATCTAGTAAATTTGGACATTCAAGATACATTTTTAGGCAGATTCTTGCTGAGAGTTTGTTCATTTCTGTATCCTGACTAGACATGGTCCAGGTTAAAACTGAAAGTACCTCCCAGACTTTCCTATCTTTGAAATCATGAGCAAGTTCCTACAAGTTGTACATCCTAGTGTAATAGTTTTTATGCCTCTTTACTCTTTTAATCTTTAGCAAACTTGACTGCAGACATCAACTGCAAGAGTGGGGGGGGATTTCTGGGAAAGAATGTTAACATTTCTTTTTCCAGAATATGAAACAAGGTTACATCAGCTTCACATCTATATAGCAACTTCCCAGAAGCAAAACTGCAATGAAATAACAGTTATTCAACCAAGTGTTTAATATCTTCAATTATTTTGGCAATAGCTGAATCTAAAAATACTATTTTCCATTTCTATTATATTTCCAGAAAATAAAAATTGGGTTTACATTGTACTGGATTTTTGTAATTCATGCTTCCCCATCTCAAATCTGCTCCTTTTTTTCAGGAGCCAGTCACGTAATGGTCATCCCCATTACATTTTGTAATCATTTTAGTGATCATTTTTAAAAACTATAAAGTGAGCCAGTGGATAAAGTTTGTGAATGCCCCACAGATTTCCTCCCTAATTTAAATATAACCTTGCTAAATGCTCATGTGCTTTGCTGAAATGTTAAACTCCTATTTTTCACCTGTTCCCTGGTCCGCAATTTTCTGCCAACACTCAGTTTGAATACCAGGCAAAGTTCAGTGTTTGTCCTTTGATACGGCTAAAACAACCCTGCAATCTCCTGTGTAAACTTTTCCTGTGTAAACTTCAGCCTTTTTTGCTCCTCAAATCTCTTCATTTGTTCTTCATTGCTTTTGACCTTAATGTCGATGGCCAGCGTTATGATTCCTGGAGGACCTGCCATTGGTCTGCATCACTCTGCTCATCAACCATTGTTCTCTGTTTCATTGCTTTTTTGAGACTGCTGTCTTCTAGTTTAGCTTTCCAGGGATTTGCTGACAGTGTAGCCACTGACACAGCCAGCAGAGGAAGAGGCTACAACTTAGTTTTTCAGCACTAATTCTGCATTCAAGAGCTGTCAAATTCAGTCCATGGAATCTGCAGCTAAATTGGAAAAAACTGTAACTTGGAGACCGGCTGTCACTTGGATTGAACAATGCTTGTATTCTGTTCCTATCCCTGTTCTAATGCTTATTTGTCAGTAGATCATCACTTAATCAATACTACCTTGTTATAATAAAAGTCCCCAGCAGAATATGCCTCTGCTAGATTCTGTTCAAAATTCTGGGAATCATTGTTGGAAGACTATAGAAGCGATTGAAGAGAATATTTGTATGTCATGGTTGAACTGTGAGGTCCTTGGTGCTCTCTGAGTTTGGTGGATATTTCATTATCAACTTGGGTAATGAAACATTTGAGAAATACATAAAAGAGAAATCGTAATTTGTTTCTTCTTTACTGTTCTAGGAAGCCCTGGATTGCTTCAATTGGAAGGGGAGGGGAGGAAGGAAGGAAGGAAGGAAGGAAGGAAGGAAGGAAGGAAGGAAAGAAGGAAAGAAGGAAAGAAGGAAGGAAGGTCATGTGAAGTTGAAGACAATAACTGCTGCATATAGTCATTATAGGAATCAGATTCCAGCATTTCCTGCAATTGGGAGAAGCACCAGATATAAAATTTGAGAAAATCCATTCCAGCAATTGATGAATAGAAGGGGCCATCAAGCTTCTATTCCACCTGACTCTCCTGTAACATAATTATGAGGAAGATGGGTGGTTCAGAAATTTGAATTACAAATAAATAAGTAAACAACCAAACAAACAAACAAATTAGCTTACACGGTTATGTGCTTGTTTGTATTGTTATCCTCTTTGATTCTTGTAGGGAGACTTCATGTTGTTGTAATATATCTACAGTGTTACAAAATTATGTTGCTGAAGAGAAGTGAATAAAAAGTGATGATACCATCCTATAACTTTAGTTTAAAGGTAGTCTTTTAATAAATAAAGGAAGAAAACAGCTTTTGAATGAGCTCTTTCGTTAGCTTTATTTACTCCATCATATAATCATCACCATTTGCTACACACTTCTGTAAATGATGGACAAGCTTTTTAAAGACATCACAAAGGAACTATGTCCCTTGTTTCTTCAACCATGTCCTAACAATTGTTTCCATAGCTTCATTTGAATCAAACAGATGCCCAGGAAGGTATTTCTTCAATTCTGGGAAAAGGAGGGAGTTGCATGGCATCCCATCTTGACTCTATGGAGGATGGGAAATGGGGTGAGATGCCAGTTTGCAGTTGTCTCCAGAACAATTCTAGACTTTATGTGGTATAAAGTCTAGAATTGTCATTTTGCAGTGAAATTTCCTGCTTGTACTTCTAAATTCTGCTTAATTGTTGTTTCAAAGTTTTAGGTACTACTATGTACTGCTCTGAGTTGATAATGGTCCAAGGTGAATATCACAATCACTATTCTCCACATGACAATTCTAAGTCTTTCTGCTAAAGCCTGGGTTTTCAAATGTTTACTCCCAGAAGAAGCTTTCTGATGATAGTCCATAAACTAGCACTTCTTTTCTGGATCATGTTGATGAGTCAATGTTTAATCAGCTGTCACCATGGTGTGAAGAAATTCCTCATTATTATTCTTATAGTATAACAATTGCAGGCAATTTCAACTTTCAACTCATAAATTCTGCCAATAGCATGCAAGGAACCTATCTTGCAAAGTCCAGTTCTAAAGAATATCAATAATGTGATCAACACATTTCTACAAATTTCTAGTTTTGAAAACAATTTATCTTAAAGTGATCTGCCAATTGTTCTTAAATCAGTTCATCAACTCATTGTGTTGATATCACCTGTCATCAGCTTTGTTCTTGATCATACAAATCAGCTCTTCCCAGTTCCCAGTTTTAACATTTCTTGCCCTAATGATACACAGCCATCACCATAAGCAACCTGTATTTGGTGGTGAATTTCAGTTAGAAGGATTCCTTCAGCAGTTAAAAATTCAACAGTGGCACCCTGTTTAATGCACACTAATAAGTATTTACTGGAATCTTCCATTTTACAAACAATAACAACACAACATTTTTACACAGCAACCGTGTGTCTTCATAGTATTTACTTATTAATTTATTGCGATCACAGACCAACATACAAGTATAATAAAAGAATAACATGGGAAAAACCCCTCCTGGGTTTTTTAATTATTTTAATGGTTTTTAGTGATTGGGCTTGTTAGATTTAATCCTTTCTTAAATATTTGTTGTTGTTATGTTTTAATTGTGAGCCGCCCCGAGTCCTCATGGAGAGGGAGTGGCATACAAGTCCAATTAAATAAATAAATAAATAAATAAATAAATAAATAAATAAATAAAATAAAATCATGAACAATTGGTCACCAGAAACTTTGACTGAGGGGAATTACAGCATTCTCCTCTGATGGTTACAGATCTTAAAAAAAATTGGAAACCTGAGAAGTGAGGTACAAAGAGCCATCCCCTAGACAATATAAGAACAAATTACTGACATTGGGTCTGGAGGGGTCTATTTCAAGGAGAGACAGTAACTTAGTTCTGCCTGCATTATACATAGGGCAGTATAAAAAGACATGCTCCACAGTTTCAACCTCAGCTCTATCACAGGGGCATAGCCGCTCACTAATCAGGAGCCTCTTGAATCGCCCATCCAGTAGTGCTGAGGGCAAGACATTGAAATGAGCAAGGGAGAAAGCTTTTCTATACTTGGGGATGGTTAGAGTGTAAAAATAAGAAATGTCTTCATAGTAAAGGAACCAATGCTAGAAAACATCACAGCATAAGTATTCCCATCTGTTGGCAACTTATAACATGGAATATATTACTTTTAATTCAACCCTCATATATCTATACTGCCATTAAATTCTCAGAGTGTGAACAATCTGATCTTAGAATAAAAGGATTTGTTTGTTCTTACAAGTTGTTATTTCTTAGCTTTTCCAACAACCACTAAAGATATGTATTTGATTCTTTCTGCTTGTTTGATTTTGCAAGCTATTGTACAGCAGAGAACTGTGCAAAAGAAAAGATCCAGGGCTAAACACACCAGATTAGGGTTAATGCCTTTGTTTCATAGGTGATATATTTCAATTCTTGTTTAAATTGCCTGAGGCAACAATGTCCTACAGTGGAGCTATGATCTTTGGGCTCCATAATGCATTTCCCACAAAGGCAATGTTTCAGAAATAAGACACAGAATGACTGTAATGCACACAATTGTTCAGCATTATGTCCTGAAGGAAAGCTTCTCAGAAGATACAGTAACCAAGTCTTGGTGCTAAATTGTGCAGACTGACAATTCTTTTAATTTCTTCTTGGCAAATGCAGCATCTTTTGCAGGATCAGTGAGCTGTTACTTCCTCAAAATTCTGTTAAGGTACATTTCTCAAACATTCCCATTACTTTTTTTTCCTTTTGGAATAAACAGTGTTTTGCAATGAGAGTAAGAAGCTGTAATCAAACAAGTAAGGCATGAGGTAATAACAAACAACAAAATATAGTGAAATATACAGTAGCTATACTATCTGCATGCACCACACTTGTCCATAATTTTCTATCTCTGCTTACCATCTTTGCTTCCACCATGTCCACACCTTACTTCATCCATTGTTCTCTGCTGCAGTTTTTATGATCTCTATCAACCCCAACATTGTTAATTTTATTCACCCACTCTGTTATGTATGCAGGTTTGAAATCATTGGTTAAGTTTGAATTGTTCTTGTAAAGTGTTAAGTTTGCATGAAGAGTCAGACGCGAGGAGTTCCAGCAAAGAGTTTATTAAGTGACTACAGCTCGAATAGACCCATCCTGGCTTGGCTACGGCTGCCTCTTATAGCCTGCAGCCGTAGCTGCCAGCCAATGGGAGTGCAGGGTTTCTTCCCGCACTATTTAAACCAATACCATTTGACATTTTACAAGAACAGTTCAAATAAACCAATAACATTCAAACCTACATACATAACACCCCTCCCCACTAGGTTCAGTCCATACCAAACCCCAACCTATCTAATGTATTCCTTTAAATAGGTGGGGCTCTTACGTGTATGTTGAGACCTTCGTGGTTCAGAAGTTTTAACGTTCTCACCCAGTGAGAGGGGAAATGTGTCTGCTGACATTTCCCTGTTGGGACTTCCTGTGAAAGAGACCCTGTTAGACTGTTAGAATCTGGTCTCTCCTCCCAACCCATCTCCATTCCAATGTCAGCACCCAAGTCAGGTGGTGGTGTGCAATCTTCCACTTCTAAGGATGAATCTTGGCATTGTGACAGGGTTCGGGATGGTTCCTGTCAATGGCTCCACTTCTAAGGATGGATCTTGGCATTGTGACAGGGTTCGGGATGGTTCCTGTCAATGGCTCATTACACGGGGTTGATTCCTGTTTGCTGATTTTCCTCCTGTTCCCCCTTCCCCTAGAAGAGACATCAGGTGAGGGACCCAGAGAGAGACAGGGGCGATGTTCCTGAGGGAACCTGGATCTAAGTTGGTCAATGTGCCTGCTCCAGATGAGGCCATCCTCTGTGTGTACCCTGTAAGAACGAGGGCCAGTGATGTGAGTTATTTCAGCAGGAATCCACAAAGGTTCACCTAGCAGGTTCCTAGCATAGACAGAATCTCCCACACTAAAAGAACGAACTTTGGAAGTGGAATCCAGTGGTGCTGGGTGCGTAAGTGGGATGAAGGAGGTCAAGGGAAGACCTAAGTTTCCTACCCATCAACAACTCTGCTGGGGACAAGTTATTTGATGGGCTAGGAGTGATGTGTTGAACACTAAGAAGTTTTTCAAGCTTCTCAGTGATATCCCCAGGACCCAGCTGCTGAAGCTTCTCTTTGGTAAAGCGTACCATGTTCAGCCCGGCCATTGGCGAAGGGTGCCCAGGGCAGTGAGGGCATGTCTGATACCCTGTTGAGCTAGAAAGGATTCAAAAATGTTAGATGTAATTGAGGGCCATTGTCAGAAACAAGGACATCTGGTAACCCATGGGTTACAAACAATTTTCTGAGCTGCTTGATGACAGCCTCAGTTGTAGTGGATGTCATGGGAATTACCTCTAGCCATTTGGAATATGCATCTACTATAACTAGAAAAGTGTGCCCTCTTGTAGGGCCTGCAAAATCAATGTGGATTCTCGACCATGGGCCCCTAGGACATTCCCATTCCTGTGTGGGGGCGTGAGGTGGAGCAGGCCTGACAATTGGGGCAAGATGCTACGCAGTTTTCAACCATTTTGTCAATACCTGGCCACCATACATAACTCCTGGCCAAACCTTTCATCCTTACAATCCCAGGATGACCCTCATGTAACATTTCCAAAACCTCCCTTTGCAGTTTTGCAGGAATAACCACCCTGTTACCCCACAAAATACATCCTCTTAATACAGATAATTCAGTTTGCCTGGACTTAAAAGGTTGGGCAAGGTGAGGTAGATCTTGAAGAGGCCAACCTTTCTTAATCCAGCCCATAACAGGTGCCAACACAGCATCTTTGGCAGTCTCTCTGGCAATCTCAGCAGCATGGACTGGAAGCTTAGCAATGGTCTCCAGGAAAAGGTGTGAGTTTCAAGTTCAAAGTCCTCCTTGTGGCAAGGTAGTGGGCAACGACTCAGTGCATCAGCATGTCCAATGTCCTTGCCAGGCCTGTGAATCAGTTTGTATGAATAGGCTGCAAGAAATTCAGTCCATCTCAGCATTCTTGGTGACAGGATATTAGGTGTAGGTTTGTCTCCTGCCACAATGCCTAATAAAGGTTTGTGATCTGTAACAATGGTGAATGACCTGCCATACAGATATTCATGAAATTTCTTAACAGCTGCAACAACTGCTAATGCCTCCTTGTCCAGTTGGCTATAATTCCTCTCTGCTTTGGACAAAGTGCGAGTAAATGCAATTGGGGCTTCCTTCCACTGGGAAGCCTGTGACTCAAACCCCCCCCACTCCAAAAGGGGATGCATCACAAGTCCAAACAACAGGCAAATTCTCAGAGAACTATATCAACACAGCATCAGACGTGATTAGTCTCTTAATACTGTTAAATGCTGACTGTTCCTTCCTTCCCCAGATCCAAACAGCTTTCTTATCAAGCAGGCGATGTAAAGGCTCAGCAATAGATGCTTTGTGAGGTAGAAACATGTGGTAAAAGTTAATAAGTCCAAGGAAAGCTTGCAAATCTGTCTTGCATCTAGGTTTAGGGGCTTCCTTTGATTGCTTTTAACCTTGGCATCAGTGGGATGGATGCCATGCTTGTCAATCATGTACCCCAGGAACTCAACTCTGTATGTTCTGAGTGTACATTTATCTTCCTTGACTTTTAAACCCGCTTTTCTGAATCTGGTAAGGACTTCTCTGAGTCTTTCTTGAAGCTGAGTGTCATTTTCAGCAGAGATTAACACATCATCAAAATAAGGTACTACCCCTGGCAGTCCTTGCAACATTCTTTCCATAAGGCTTTGAAAAATGCCAGGTGCCACGCTTATTCCAAATTGTAGTCTTTTACATTTGAAGGCACCTCTATGAGTCACCATTGTTTGTGCCTCTGCAGTGGCATCATCAACTGTTAATTGTTGATATGCCTGAGCTAAGTCCAGTTTGGCAAATACTGTACCCCTGCCAAGGGAATGGAGCAGATGATGCACAACTGGTACTGGGTATGCGCCTGCTGCAGCGCATGGTTATGTCCCCTTATAGTCACCACAGATTCTCACTGACCCATCAGCCTTGACTGGTGTGACTATGGGTGTTTCCCATCTGGAGTGGTCAGTAGGCTCTAAAACCCCTTGAGCAATGAGCTTATCTAATTGTGCATCAATTTTTTCCTTTAAAGCAAATGGAACCCTCCTGGGCTTTAAACGAATTGGGGCACCTTGGGGTCTAGGCTGAAAGCAATAGGGGTCCCCATATACTTCCCAGTCCTTCTGAAGACCTCTGGAAACTCAGACTTCAAGGACTCCTCCCATTCAGAGCTACTCACGTGATTGATGCCAGTCACCTCGATGCCTAGTGGCTTGAACCACTCAAGTCCCAGCAAACTTGGGCGATCCTTGTCCACGATGGTCAGGGGCAAACGTTTGGTGTGGCCTTTAAACTGCACGTTGAAATCTCTTGCTCCAACTACTGGAATCTTGTTCCCTTGGTAGTCTTTGAGAGTCAGTGCTTGCTTCTGGAAATGCTTCTTCTGAATTTTGGGAAAGAGTCTGTGGATAGTGTCCCATGACACCATAGATAAATAAGAGCCTGAGTCCACTTTCATTTGGCAAGGCCTTCCTTCAATAAACAAGAATGGCCAATAGTGATTGTTTGATGAGTTTCATTCTTGCCATTTGCTTCTAAATTTCACCCCATCTTTTCAAGGAATTTGTTGGCTTAAAGTCTTTATCAGGAAATTTTTCCTACTAGGTGGAGTTCTAGATGATTTGCAGACTCTGGCTATGTGACCCTCACAACGTAGGCAAATGGAGTCAAAGAACTTGCATTCAGTGCGGGAGGTGCCCCCCCCACAGCCTCTGCAATAGAATCCTTGCCTGTTTTTCCAAGTCTTTTTTCTTCTCCATTCTGAGTCTAAAAATCCCTCCTCTGCCTCACTGCTATTTTGAATCAGAGTCTATTTGTTCGCAATGGGCTGTTGTGGATTTTTCCCCATCAGAATGGCTTGAGGCCTGGCTTGAGGCCTTGTTAATCTTTTCATGGCTGCTGAGGACTTGGTGGCTTCCGCTGAAACAGCTTCTTCAATGGCCTCTTTAAACGTGATCTTAGGTTTCATTAATAGTTTGCTTTGTAAGACCTTATCTTTAAGGCCTAAAACAAACCGACACATCTGGCCTCTTCTAAGTTGGTAAAGTCACAAGCACCCCAATGTCCCTTAAACTTGCCACGAAGTCATTAACATTCTCGCTTTCCCCTTGATCCCGACGGTAAAATTCGTGTCTCTTAATGAGGCACATACTTGTGGGGCGAATGGGCTCTTAAAGTTTCTCTAAATCGGCCATTCCATTACCTTCAGTTCTGCTGCTCCCGCCAACGCCTTTGCCATTTTGAAGACTGCTGGCCGCAGTGCATGAGAAAGACCGCCCTCTTCCGCCTCTCGGGATGCCGGCGAGATCGTTCCCTTCCAGATACATGTGGAACGATCCGCATACGATTCCCAGTCTTCCGCTGCCGATCGAATGGTGCTGGGGGGTGTTCAGCGCAGCCATCTTGTCAGTCGCTTGTTCTTCGTTGTCCTCTCTTCAGGGAATCCCACCTCGTCGCCAGTGTTAAGTTTGCATGAAGAGTCAGACGCGAGGAGTTCCAGCAAAGAGTTTATTAAGTGACTACAGCTCGAATAGACCCATCCTGGCTTGGCTACGGCTGCCTCTTATAGCCTGCAGCCGTAGCTGCCAGCCAATGGGAGTGCAGGGTTTCTTCCCACACTATTTAAACCAATACCATTCAACATTTTACAAGAACAGTTCAAATAAACCAATAACATTCAAACCTACATACATAACATAAAGTGTTGGAAATGATTGGTTTAGAAAGTGCGGGAAAATCCTGCACTCTGATTGGCTGTCAGCTGCAGCTGCCGGCTATAAGTAGCAACTGCAGCAAAGCCAGTCAGGTCCGTTCTGAGCTGTAGTCACTAATAAACAAAAGAGCGTGAAGCACTCCACGTCTGTCTCTTCATGCAAACTTAACACTGGTGATGAGGATGGGATTCCCCTGAAGAGAAGGCAACGCAGAACAGAAGAAGAGTGAGATGGCTGTGCTGAACACCCCTCCCAGCCCCGTTCAATCCGATGGCAGAAGACTGGGAGTCGTATGCAGATCGTTTCCAAATGTATTTGGAGGGAAACGATCTTGCCACCATTTCCGAGCAGCAGAAGAGGGCGGTCTTCCTTATGTACTGTGGTCCGGCAGTTTTCAAGATGGCGAAGGCCCTCGTGGGAGCAGCAGATGTGAAGGTAATGGCTTGGCCTGATCTGGAAAGGCTGTTAAGAGCCCATTACGCGCCACAAGTATCATGCCTCATTAAGAGACACGAGTTTTACCGTCGCGATCAGGGGGAAAACGAAAGCATAAACGACTTTGTGGCAAGTTTAAGAGACATTGGGGGTTCATGCGAATTCAACAGTTTAGAGGAGGCCATGCGCGATCGTTTCGTTTTAGGCCTTAAAGACAAGGTGCTGCAGAGCAAATTATTAATGAAACCTAAGATCACGCTGAAAGAAGCAATAGAAGAAGCCTCTTCAGCAGAAGCTATCAAGTCCTCAGCAGCAGCAGCCATGGAAAAGACTAACAAGGCCACCAGCCATCCTGATGTGGAAAAGTCCACAACAACTCATTGTGAGCAAATAGATTCTAAGTCAGACTGTAGTGAGGTGGAGGAAGGAATTTACAGACTCAGAATGGAGCGGAAAAAGAAAGACCTGGGAAGAAAGAGGCAAGATTTCTACTGCAGAGGTTGTGGGGAAGCCACCCCACACTGAATGCAAGTTTTAGACACCATTTGCCTCTGTTGTGATAAAAGAGGACACCTAGCAAGAGTCTGCAAATCATCCAGAACTCCACCCAACAGAAGGAAGTTTGCTGCAAGCAAAGACAAAGAATTCAAGCCTAACAACCTCAGTGAGAAAGTGGGGCACAGCACAGAAGCAAATGGAAAGAATGAAACTCATCAAACAGTAACTATTGGTCATTCTTCCCCATTAAAGAGCAGAAAGGTACATGTCAAGGTACTTATTGAAGGAAGGCCTTGCCAAATGGAAGTGGACTCAGGCTCATACCTTTCTATGTTGTCATGGGACACTATTCACAGACTACTTCCTAACATCCAAAAGAATCACTTCAAGAAGCAAGCATTGACTCTTAAAGACTACCAAGGGAACAAGATTCCAGTAGTTGGAACAAGAGAATTCAACGTGAAATTCAAGGGCCACACCAAGTGCCTACCACTGACCATTGTGGACAAGGACCGCCCAAGTCTGCTGGGCCTTGAATGGTTCAACCCGCTGGGCATTGAGGTGACTGGCATCAATCACATGAGCAATACTGAATGGGAAGAGGCCTTGAAGTCTGAGTTTCCAGAGGTCTTCAGCGATGGATTAGGCAAGTACTTGGGGACCCCTATCTCCTTTAACAACCAATCCGTTTAAAACCCAGAAGGGTTCCATTTGCATTAAAGGAAAAAAATGATGCACAATTAGATAAACTAATAGCCCAAGGGGTTTTAGAGCCCACTGACCACTCCAGGTGGGAGACACCCATAGTCACACCAGTCAAGGCTGATGGGTCTGTAAGAATCTGTGGAGACTACAAGGGGACATTGAACCATGCGCTACAACAGAGCGCATATCCAGTTCCAGTAGTGCATCATTTATTACACTCTCTTGGAGGGGGCACAGTTTTTGCCAAATTGGACCTGGCACAGGCATATCAACAGTTAACAGTTGATGATGCCACTGCAGAAGCCCAAACCATTGTGACCCATAGAGGTGCTTTCAAATGCAAAAGGTTGCAATTTGGAGTAAGTGTAGCACCTGGCATCTTCCAAAGCCTTATGGAAAGAATGTTACAAAGGTTGCCAGGGATGGTGCCCTATTTTGATGACGTTTTAATTTCTGCTGAAAATGATACTCAGTTACAAGAGAGACTCAGAGAAGTCTTGATCGGATTAAAAAAAGCAGGGTTAAAAGTCAAAGAAGAAAAATGCACACTTAGAACAGATAAAGTGGAATTCTTGGGTTACATGACCGATAAACATGGCATCCACCCCACAGAGGCCAAAGTTCAGGCAATCAAAGAAGCCCCCAGGCCAAAATGCAAAACAGACTTACAGGCATTCTTGGGACTCATTAACTTCTATCATATGTTTCTACCTCAGAAGACAACTATTGCAGAACCCCTACATAGGTTGCTAGACAAGAAATCTACATGGGTCTGGGGCAGGAAGGAACAAGCTGCATTTAACAATATCAAGAGACAAATCACGTCTGATTCTGTACTGATACAGTTCTCTGAGAACTTGCCTGTTGTTCTGACTTGTTATGCCTCCCCTTTTGGAGTAGGGGTGTGTGTGTGTTGAGCCACATGCTTCCCAGCGGGAGGGAAGCCCCTATTGCATTTTACTCTCACACCTTGACTAAAGCAGAGAGGAACTACAGCCAACTGGACAAGGAAGCCTTGGCAATTGTTGCAGCTGTCAAGAAATTCCATGAGTATCTATATGGGAGAACATTTACTGTTGTCACAGATCACAAACCTCTTTTAGGCATTGTGGCAGGGGACAAACCAACGCCCACGATCCTGTCACCAAGAATGCTGAGATGGACCGAATTTCTTGCTGCTTATTCATACAAACTGATCCACAGACCTGGCAAAGACATTGGACATGCAGATGCTTTGAGTCGCTGCCCACTCACTTCACATACTGAGGACCCTGTTCCTGAGACTCACACCTTTTTTCTAGAAACTGTTGCCAAGCTTCCAGTACATGCTGCTGAAATTGCCAGAGAGACTGCCAAAGACATTTTATTGGCTCCTGTTATAGGCTGGATTAAGAAAGGTTGGCCACTTCAAGATCTACCTCAACTTGCCCAACCTTTTAAATCCAGGCAAACTGAATTATCTGTATTAAGAGGATGTATTTTCTGAGGTAACAGGGTGGTTATTCCTGAAAAACTACAAAAGGAGGTTTTGGAAATGTTACATGAGGGTCATCCGGGAATTGTCAGAATGAAGGGATTGGCCAGGAGTTATGTATGGTGGCCAGGTATTGACAAAATGGTTGAAAACTGGGTTGCCTCTTGTCCCAACTGTCAGGTAGTCAGGCCTGCTCCACCTCTCGCCCCCACACAGGAATGGGAATGTCCTAGGGGCCCATGGTCCAGGATTCACATTGATTTTGCTGGCCCTACCAGAGGGCACACCTTCCTTATTATAGTAGATGCATATTCCAAATGGCTAGAGGTTATCCCTATGGCATCCACCACAACTGAAGCTGTCATCAAACAGCTTAAAAAGCTTTTTGTAACTCATGGGTTACCTGATGTACTTGTTTCTGACAATGGTCCTCAATTTACATCCAACCTTTTTGAATCATATCTAGCACAGCAGGGTATCAGACATGCCCTGACAGCCCCTGGGCACCCTTCGGCTATCGGCCGGGCTGAACTTATGGTACGTTTTACCAAGGAAAAACTTCAGCAATTGGGTCCAGGGGACATCACTGAGAAAGTTGAAAAACTACTCAGTGTCCAGCATATCACTCCCAACCCCTCAACTAATTTAACCCCAGCTGAATTGTTGATGGGTAGGAAACTCAGGTCTCCCCTTGACCGCCTTCATCCCACTTACGCACCCAACGCACCACTAGATTCCACTAGCAAAATTCGCACATTCACTGTGGGTGATTCTGTTTATGCTAAGAACCTTGTGGGTGAACCATTATGGATCCCTGCTGAGATAACCCAAATCACAGGCCCCAGGTCTTACAGGGTACAAACAGAGGATGGTGTCCTCTGGAGCAGGCACATTGATCAGTTAAGATCCAGATTACCTCAGGAGCATCGCCCTTGCTGCTCTCTGGTTCCCATACCTACTGCCTCTTCTAGGGGAAGGGAGGCTTATGAGAGTAATCAGCAAGCAAGAATCAACCCCATGTGTAACGAGCTAACATGACAGGAACCATCCCAAAACCTGTCACAGTACCAACAACCATTTTCACAAATGGAAGATTGCACATCACTACCTGACTTAGGTGCTGACATTGGGTTGGAGATGGATTGGGAGGAGAGACCAGGTTGTAGTAACCAAACAGGTTCTACCATTACTAGAAGTCCAAGTAAGGAAATGTCAGCAGACACATTTCCTCTCTCACAAGGTGAGAACCTTAAAACATCTGAACCACGTAGGTCTCAACGTACACGTAAGAGCCCCACCTATTTAAAAAGAATACATTAGATAGATTGGGGTTTGAGTATGGACTGAACCTAGTGGAGAGGGGTGTTATGTATGCAGGTTTGAAATCATTGGTTAAGTTTGAATTGTTCTTGTAAAGTGTTGGAAATGATTGGTTTAGAAAGTGCGGGAAAACCCTGCACTCTGATTGGCTGTCAGCTGCGGCTGCCGGCTATAAGTAGCAGCCACAGCAAAGCCAGTCGGGTCCGTTCTGAGCTGTAGTCACTAATAAACAAAAGAGCTTGAAGCACTCCACATCTGTCTCTTCATGCAAACTTAACACACTCAACTTCTTCATATTTCCTTCATATATTTGTTTTGCAATCCAGTCCTCATTTCATTCTTCCTGTATGATCAAGCTGTCTCAGGGTACTGTACTGTACTTCTGTATTAGTCACTTACATTTGTATTAAATTATCATCCACCCATCACTTATTCATTCTTTACCCTGTTTCTTCTTGTTTTATCAGTACATTTTAAAGTATCCCAGCCCCATTGCGTTCAATTTATTTTTACATTTCTCCTGTCATGCCCAAATCCCATAGAATAAAGTGAGCATAAATGATGTTTCTTTTATAAAATAATTTCTTGCCACAAACTAAATGCTACCTACATCCTTTCTAACACAATTTTAATTTCCTTAAATTTTTTTCATTTTTTTTAAATAGCTCACATTAATATTTTTTACACAGTGAGACCAGTTTTACCATTTGCACCTGCAACTTTACCATTTGTATTATTCTTACTAAATGTATTTATTTTTTTATCATGGGGGAATACTAATATTTGTTATTTTCAATATTTCTGTCAGTGCATTATATAAAAAGGAATCAGAGGAAAAAGAAAAACTACAATGATATACAAATCTATCTTTCCCTCTTTCTCCAATCAAGCAAAAGTAAATAGAAAAGGACATCAGAGCACAAACATGCCTATCTATATATAAACACACCAGTGAATTAAAGTTAGTGTGGAATTAAATGAATCAAGTTTTTCATTATGTCAACAAAGAACTATTTCAAGTATGAGAACAAGATATTTCTTAAATCCAGGATTTTAAAGCTGGAATGGTAATTTCTTTCCAACAATACAAAATTACCTTTTAAGCTGAAATTCAAATCTTGATAAATCCAGAATTCTTCATAAACCAACAAATTCCAAGTTTTCAGTATATAATTGAATATCACATTAGCATTTTATTATTTAGTTATTAAATGTATACGTTGCCCATATTCCTTGTGGGAAGCCCCCTTCCCACCAGAGACTGAAATATTTTGGGGAATATTAAGAAGCACAATATTTTATTTTCCCAAACGACAAATGGAGAAACATGTTCTTAGAGACAGAAAACAGCACCAGTCTTTCTTAATGTGCCTATTTCACAAACAAAACACCTTCACCTCCAGCGATGGGATTAAAATTTACATCCTTCTCCACCCAAATTCTAAGAACAGAGCATGACCTTTAAGACATAATAGGACTAACCCACCACCATTAGAATAGCAAAAGACATAGAGCTCACTACATTGCACAACCCCAGAGGCATTTCAGGCATTGCACACTCCCCAATGTGCAATGTTCTGTGTATTCAGCAACATCACAGAAACTTATAAAGATCCATCAACTCATTCAACCAGTTGGTCAGCTGCCCCAGAACCACATGCTGTTTGTGGTTCTGCTCATCAATAAATGGAATCCTTCTTTTCAATCAGCCTCCATTTTATTTCCAATGCCTGTCTCCTGGGTTGGAACTGAACCAGTGTTGGATGAACCAGTGATAAGGCATTTCTAGGTGACTCATGGATCCTAAAAAGATAAATAGAAAAGCCATTAAAAATGTAAAACTATGCAAAAAAAATCAGCCAAGAAATGGACGGCATAAGGATAAAGCCTTCTTATCCTGTCAACCACCTCCAAACAGCAAAGCCAACTTTTAATACCTTTCTGAAAGGCTGGAAGGTAGTTCTCACCTTCAGTGGTAGTGTTTTTCACAGGGTTGGGACCACTCATTCAAATTCCTTAGAGACAGAAGTCTCTTTTGGAACAGTGGAGCAGACCAGTAGTATTAGAGTGAGAAAGCTCCTCAGATATTTTGAACCCTGAATGTCTTGAATTGATTGCTTCAATGTCATATTAACACTAATGTGAATATTAACTCAAAGTAAAAATTAGGAAAATTAAAGCCACGTTTTAATATGAAAGTCACAGTTTTGAAAACTGGGAATCTAAGGTCTAATTGGAAGTATATTGGATTTATTCCAGTTAATGAATAACCTGATAATTTATCAAACTCTTTTATAATATTCATAAATTTAATGAGGAACTCGGGTTATGTGGCCTAGATATTCAACATATAAAAATAATAACTATAAATAGACCTGGCAATTGAATGAACTTCTCAATGTGATTTTTTGGAAGAGAGAGATAACTGCTGTCCTGTGGATTAAGTTAGATAGTTTGTTATTTTGTTGCTTTCTTTTTTTCCTGTCAGTTTTTAATTTTTGCTACCTAGAGTCACAGGGGTGATGATAGGCTATAGAAAATTACAAATATTATAATATATATATTCTACCTTTAAGAAGATGAGCAAAACATTGTTTAAAACATTTAGTTCAGGGGTGCCCAACCCCCGGGCCATGGCCTATTCAGAACTGGGTCATGTGAGCAGCAGGCCAGTGGGCTGGTATGCATGAGTGGTGAGCCAGCATGCCCACACCCATACGTGCAACTGAACTTGGACAAGTCAAACTGCATGTGCACATGGATGCGCCAGCTCACTGTTCACACAAGTTGAGCTGCATACATATGTGTGCTGGCCCATTGCTTATGTGAATCAAGCTGTGTGCATGCATGTGCCGGGCCACCAATCATGTGGCCCAGTTCCTCTCCCCCCGCAGGCTGCCAAGCCACAAAGGTTGGGGACCACTGTTCTCCTTAACTGGACCATAATATTTAATAAAATCTCAACATCGTCATCAGCATAAAAAAACTTTCAGTGTCAGATATTTCTTTTTTCATAACTAAATTAGAAAACCTATTAATCAAATTATTACTCTCACGACCAATTTTGATGTACCATAGATATTTAACTGACTAGTCTATGGAGATTCTCAATTATTCAGGTCATGGTTGTCCCAAAGGTGCTTTTTCAAAAGGCAACTGGCCTTTCTTCGTTTTTCCTTGAAGTCATTTTGCTTCTCAGCCAAGAAGCTTCTTCAGTTCTGACTGAATGATGGAGAACAGAAGGATATTGGAAATCAAACTTCAAGGAATATAAAAAAGCACTTTCGTATTTTTGAAAAAGCACCTTTGGTATTTGTCTGACTTGCATTCATTTCCATGAAAAGAAATCCATCTCATTAGCAAGTATCTTGTAAAAGAAATGGTCTACATATTTTAAATTAGAGGGAAATTTTAACATTCCATGAGACAATTAAATATGGCATATTGTAATTATAAAAACTACTTCTTACATATTGATTTATTTTCAATTCCACCCTTAACTTCTGCTTTCAGAACAGGAGATGAAGTGACAATCTGTAATGTCCAGCACTTAAGCCAATTTTTATTTTTGATTGTGAAAATTATGAATGAACAGTTTTCAAAATTAGAATAGAAATATTGAGGGTCAGGGCCATGGAAAAGGAAACCAGAAGAGCATCAAAGACAGAGGTGGTATTTGACCGGTTCTGCCCGGTTCTGGAGAGCCGGTAGGAGCAATGAGCAGCGGACACTGAACCAGTTTTCTCTGTCACTCTGCTGTTGGGCCCACCCGCCCACCCAGCAGAATTTTATCGGCAGAATTTAAAGCACAGCTTCTTTGCGTGGCACAAAATAGTACTGCGCAGCAGCTGCTGAAGCGACCGGCATAATGCAGGCTTGCAGGAGGCAAGTTAGAATGCCTCTGTGCCTGCGTAAATACCTCTGCGCCTGCGCAAAGTGTACGTTTGGCATGCACATGCATGCAAAGTGTGTACATACGCGCAAAGCGCGCCCACCAAGCCACACCCACTGAACAGGTGTCAACAATTTTTTTAAAAAATTACATTTATATGCCACCCTTCTCTGAAGACTCAGGGCGGCTTACAATTTTTGGGATACAACCCAGTGTGCTCAGCAATAGCCTTCATTCCATTGTATATGCCTGCTTATTACTAAGCGGCATTTTTACAAAGTCAGCTAATTTCCCCCAACAATCTTGGGTCCTCAATTTACCTACCCCAAGAGGATGGAAGGCTGAGTCAACCTTGAGCCTGGTGGGATTCGAGCCTACAGCAGTTGTAGGCAACTGGAACTTAAGTGCAGGCAATTAACAGCCTGAGCCACCAAGGCCCATAACCAAGGTTTTCATCCCTATACAGAACTGATCATTTTTGAATCCCACCACTGGTCAAAGAGTAATGTCTAGGTGCAAAACCAAATAAAATACAGTTCATACCGTGTTTATACTAAAATTCTTTGTATAATTTTGGAAAACAGACATTTGGTTATTAATAGTGCTACAGCAAGTGAAACCTAATGCAAAACTGTGGGATAGATCAAGTCATGAAGGAAACTTTATGTTATGCACCACATATAAGTACTGTTCATCTCCTTTCCAGCTCTAACTACTTGTTTTTAGTCTCCTCAGAAACATCATTTTTATTACTCAGTCTGCATCTAGCCTTTAGGAAAACAGCTACATTTGCTGTCAGATTGAAATAAGTTCCATTAAAACAGGAATAAATTGTAGCAATCTACTTCTAACTATTTCTTCTAAGAAAAGAAATGACATCTTGAATTTCTTACTTGCGTAAGGGAAATGATTCACTTTCCCATTTATAATACTAAAAATCAATGCATGACAGTAATGAGGCATTCATTTCATTTAGGTTTAGATTTCTTGTTTGCTGTTTTTCAAAGTAAGACCAGTTTATAATGTTGATGGTTCTCTTAGTTACTTTTACCCTTGCATTAAAATATGACTGTAAGACTTAAACTTGTTGATAAAGTTTATTCAACATAAGTACAAAAATGGCTAAAGGAAGCTTGCAAGTAGACTAATATTTCAGGGAAAGACAAGGCTCAGTTAAGTTTGTTTGTGGTTATTAAACCTCTTCCCTAATTTTTCAAACTAGCAGGATATTGGTGGTAAATTGTTCCTCTTATCTGTTTGGAAACATTGGTTGTAATGTCCCAAAATAATTCCTCACCATCCAATCAGAGCTGAAGAAGTTTTGTGGATGCAAAATGAAACATCTTTAAAAAAAACAAGGAAGTCCAGTTGCCCCTTGAAAAAGTACCTTTGGAACAACCACGACTATAAGAATCTCCATAGATATTGGTTGTAATGCGTGGCACATGGATACTGCTTTCCATCAAGTCAGCTCATTGGTTGCTCTAATCAACATTATTATTAAACACCTTGTAGCATATTCCCAGTTTTTCACAGAGAAGTTCAAATCTAATTCTACTGCTAATATTGGATGTCAAACCCAAGGCTTTTTACTTGCAAGCCATTATTTGCTACCTTGAGCACTTAATATATGAGAACTATGTTCTGGTGATATGCATCCTCAGAATTTCTAGTGACAGTGAAAAGTTTTGGTAGTTGAGAAGCTGATTGAAAGGACCTCTAAGATAATGATTAACCAGACATGGGGAATTCTGGGAATTAAAGTCTGCACATCTTAGAGTTGCCAAGGTTGAGAAATGCTGCCTTAGACATATACTATCTTGTAATGAGCCTATTGTTTGAGTCCGCTGGGTCACACCACTTAACCAGAGCACTTTAGGATGTACCAAAGAAAATTAAAGAAGTGACAGTCTTCCTTAACCATCATCCCCAGCCTGATTTTATGTCCAAATTATTTTAAAAACTAAAGGAGAGAGAAGGAATTGCTCATAAAGGAGCAAAATAAACAAGGAACAAAGGAGGGGGAAAGAGACAGCATTGTAGGGAAGACAAGCAAGATAAGACATTTAAAGCAATGGCATCACTTCCTTGGTCTGGTCTTAGCAGATGCCATTGTGAATCAGGATTTGTCCTTCCTTCCTTCATCATCATTTTTTATTATTCCAAGAAAGCTAAGAGTCTTTATAACACATTTCTTCCTTCCAGCAATTATGGTTGCTGTAAAAGACCAGAGCTTTTTTCAATCATGAAAGAGTGGCCCTTCCCAGTTCCAAAAACTTTAGCTTTTACCAATGAAGATATGGCTGTACTGTATATGGGATAAGGAAAGGATATAATCAGTGCCCAGATCTTATATTTGAAGTCTTCAGAGTTACAGCATAAAGCTTTAAGTACAGAGGACAGTCTTTTCCTTCATTCAATCTCAGTATCCATTTAAAACAGGAACCCAAACTTTCCTTTTCAATGTTACCATAAATCTCAAAGTTCCCACCATAGGCCTCTTTCAGGTGAAAATGTCCAAATGCAGATTCTGTCCTTAAGGCCAGAGTTTTCATCCCTATACAGAACTGATCATGCAAGGCTTTGTTCTTTTCTATTTCTATCACTATTGTTCCTACCTGCTACTCAATTTGCATTTCCCCATTGTTCTAAGCTTATTATTGACTACTAATTAAATCTAAAATTACAGTTTCCTTCACAGATCTAACAAAAAACGTTACTTGTGTAAGCTGAATCAGATTTGCCTTGAATTCTCTGTTAGGTGAGAGTCTAAGCATTGCTTTAAAAAAAGAACAGTATATGAGTATTGCTGAAAGAAACATTTTCCAGGAAATATTAGTTCTCCATTCATTTGTAAGCAAAAGATTGAGTTATGTTTGGGTGATATAAATTATTAAAAGTTACTGTTGCACTCCTTGAACAGATTTTACAACCATAGGAAGCATACTTACTATAAGGCAAATTGCAAAAGGAAAATATGCTTTCTTCTTGTAAAAATGAGGCAGTATTTGGATATCATGATTGTGGCTACCATTTTGATTGTTTTTTACCTGTTTCTGCAGACACTGTTGATGGAAGTACTAATATTTTATGGAAGGCTCTGATAATCTCAAGCAGTCTCTGGAAACCCAAGATGAAAATTATTGTCCTAAAAGCTGTAATTCTTTTGAAGCTTTGGAGGGGACCCAGAAGTTCACAGGAAATGAGAATTCTAACCCTCTGAATGGGATCATAAACGGTGAGTAATGTATACCCAAATCCTTTCTGTTTGCTTCAAGAAAATTAGATATAATATTATTTTACAAATATGCTTCATAAAATGAAAAGAGAGCTCCCCTTCAGATGTCTCAAGCCAAATGCTTCAATCCCAGTAATGAAGAAGAGAAAAACTTGATGAGCTTATGCACACTAATAAATTGAAGACAGAGAAGAAGCGGCAATGGTTTCTTCCAAATTAGATTGAACCATTACTAATTTCTTAGCAAGAATAATAAGCTTTTAATTAATGGTTTTCCTCTAGTTCATTTCTAAACACACAGACAATAAATTTCAGATGTTTGGAAACTGGGATAGGTGGGATTCATGGAGATCTTAAAATGCTGAATGTTCAAACTTTTAAGTTTAGCATTTATGAGAACTATTGTTATGTCTCATGAAACCAGAATTAAGACCTTAGAAGGAATTGTTTAAATCTCGCAATAAACTACCAAAAGGGATGCTTCACATTACATATCAGAAATAATTTAAAAGGGACTTTCAATTGTCTTCCTGTCACATTGGAGTGAAATCCTCAATTGCATGTGGTTTCCGTCTGTGCTCACTCATTGGAGGGTCCCAATCAGGACCAGAACCACCCTGGGGGTGAAGAAAGGGTGATCCATTGGAGGGTTGAGGGGAGCCGCATCTCCACTCCTCGACAAGGAAAACCCCCTCCAAAGATGAGCTGCAGTGGTGGTCAAAATGGCCACCATGAAGACAGGAGGCAGTCCAGGAAAATAAGACTGTGTTGGAGTGGAGAAGTGTGAACCAGGCACAATTGATGGACATTAATGTACCCCGGAATTAAGAAATAAATAAATTGTTAGGAAAGATTGTAAAACAGCAACCAGAGAGAGAGAGAGAGAAGAAAATTGGAAACAGGTGAAAGTGGCTTAGAACTTTGAAAAGAACTAAATTGAAGGAGGAAGTTAGAAGAAAAAAATTGACTATAAAAGACTTGGAAATTAAACTGGATAAATATATGATTTTGGCACTAAATAGGCATAACTAAATGCTGAAATTGAATGTGTTAAAAAAGAAATAATAGCTAATAATTGGAATCATTGAATTATTGGAATTTAAAAGCCTAAAAAGGGAAAGAAAGAAAGTGAAAAGAAAGGGTGGAGCTTGGACATAACAGCGAGCATCACCTAAAGCAAAAAATAAAGGAAAAGGAAGGAAAAAATTCATTGACTCTTTGAAAAGTGCTTGGTCCTTTTTAAACTGGAACTTGATATAAAATAAGAGGAACCTTGCTATAATAATACAGAAACCCTGAAAAATGAAAAAAACAGAATATTATAAACATAAAAAAGAAGTGTGAAGAAATTACTCTGGGATTATTTGGTGACTTTGGAAAAAATTGAAAGCGGAATTAAGAGAAGGAACCTGGAAATAAAGATTTATGTATTGATTGTTGGAAATAAATATCAAAGACACTGGCTGAAATAAATTACTGGACAATTGGAGTGGACTTAAACATTAAAGAAAGGGAAAAATAAAAATTAAAAGTGTACAAAAATGGCAGAACTTTGTGTGGAAATAAAATTGGGATTAAGAAACATAAAGGAAATGATATATGAAAGAATGGAAATGTGCAGTACTGTATTACAAATATTAGAAATGGCAATGCTGAAGAACAAAGAAGAACAAAGAGAATTAGAAGGGGAGGAGTTGAACAAAGAGGAAGCCAGTCCTAATGAACAAATGGAACAATGAACATTAAAACAAGGGAAAAAAGAATGAAAATTAAAATTTGGAGTTTGAGGGGATAACCAGAGGGAATTGTTTGGAAAGTTAAACAGCAGAAAAGGGAATTACAGAAGAAAGCTCAAGAGAGGGAAGGAGATAAAAACAGGAGTAAGAAATGGAGGGAAAAATAAAGAAAAAAAGGGGGAATAAGAGAAAGGACCAGAAAATAAGGGGATGTAGAAAGCAAATAAAAATGAAAAGAAATTATTATAGTTAGGAGAACTAGAGATAATGGTAAAGAATAGGAAAGAGGATTCTGCAAGGTAATGTGTTGCGATATATAAGAATATAGATTTTAAAATTGAAAAGATTGGAACTGATATTTCCTTTTTTGTTTGATTTTTTAAAGGTTTACTGTTAAACATATATACATATAACTGGAATAAATGTGAAAATGGGAAGTTATGATAAGAATATAATCATACTTAATAAAACGAAGAATAAAGTTAAAATGAATTATGAGGATTGTAATAGAAAGATTAATATCAGTTTCTATAATTAATTGAATAGATTAATACATTTGAAATAATAAATGACTTAGAATGTAATTGAGAGAAATAATACCATGCGGAATCTGACTTAAATATATATATGCATATGTGATATGTAGTAGCTAGGAGATTATTGTTATTAACCTAGAATGTGATAATTAAAAAGGGATTATATTATGGTAAATTTACTGTGAATTAAAGGGGAGTAAATTGAGGGATATATAAGACAAAGGGGTGTCACATTAGAATTATAATTAAAGGGGGCAATTTCTGAACTATTAGAATTAAGATGAAACTTATTGAATAATGAAATAAAAGTATGTGATAACATTGCAAATGTGACAGATAAAAGTATAAAAGTATAATGAATATAGAAATGAAATAAGAATTTTAGATAATATGAAGTAAGACATGAGAATACTTAAAGAAAAACAAAATAAGTTAAGATATGAATTGAAAATGGATAAGTGTGATGAATATAAGAATATATGAGAAAACTTACAGGAAAATGGGAAAAGTAATGATATGATATGAAATTGAATATGAAAGATAAATATGTAACTAAGGTCATGTTTGTATTGAAATGTTAAAACCTGGAACCACATTATTCACCAAAAGAGATGTTTCTAAAATATAAAAATAAAAAATGTATTACAAAAAAGAGAAATAACTTAAAAAGAATGTCTATGGAGATTCTCAGTCATCCAGGTCATGGTTGTCCCAAAAGTGCTTTTTCAAGAGGCAATTGGAGTTTCTAGTTTTTGTTTGAAGACATTTTGCATACAAAAAGCTTCTTCAGATCTGACTGAATGGTTGTCCCAAAGGTGCTTTTTTCAAGAGGCAACTGGACTTCCTGGTTTTTCTTTGAAGAAAAAAATCCTTCCATTCCCGACTATCCAGTCAGAGCTGAAGAAGCTTCTTGGATGAGAAGTGAAATAGTACCTTTGCTCAACTATAGCCAAGATATAGAATAGAATAGAATATCATCTAGAATCCTGCTGCCTTATTCTGAATTTATATATAATAATATGTGCCTGGTGATTGATATTGTGATTGATACATGATGAAAAAGTCTTTGATATGATTCAAATAAAATTCATGATTTGATTTTATGCCACCCAGAGTCACTTTATAGGGGAAATAGATGGTGTAAAAAATTAATAAATAAAAAAATAAGTAAATAAATAGAAAATGAAATGTATTCCAAGTTTCCACCATCTTTTAGTTGCTGGATTTCAATAAGATATCATTACCCGGATATTTAACCCAGTGGTATGAGGTAGTACAAATAATTAATCTATCAATCTATCAAATAGATTAACCTATCAATCTATTAAGTTATATTATGGCTCCCATTGATTGATTGATTTCATGTTGGAAGCACTGAGGTACTTCCAGGGTGAAAGGATTAGCCAGCCCATTTGGGGATCTTTTCATGCCCCTGTTAAGTTTTCCACTCGTGATACTGGCGGTTGCCCACTTTTGAACCGCTGGGTTGGCAGGAGCTGGAGCGAAAGACATGACACATGGAGCTTGACCCATGACACAGCAGCACTTGAGTCTCAAATGCAGACTTGCTGATTATCAACCCAGCTTTCCATCCACGTGAGCCATCATGCTCCTCATGGCACTTAGTTCCATTAATCTTCTATTTGTTTCTTGGATCATTGGCTTCTATTTGATAGCCTCAAGACATTACGGGTTAAGGCACTTGGTGTTCAATATAATTTGATCTTATTTGCTGATAAATATTTTGAATAATTATGCAATATCATTACCAAAAGTTATTGAAGTTGTGCAGAATATGGCTCATGCAAGTAGTCCTCAATTAGTGACCACAATTGGGACTTACAACTCAGTAGTTATGTGAAGAAGTTGCTGAATGAAATTGTGGCTGTGAATAGGGTCTTGCTTCAGCTTTCTTTTGCAAAAGATTGGAGTTATGCAAGGGCTGAGATTAGGATTTACAATTTATACAGCCTCTGTAAAAGATTGGTTTTATACCTTTCCCAAAATATATCAGAATATGTTGAATTAAGTATGTCTAAGTGGATAGCTGCAATTTCAGTTGATATAACTCAATGGTTAAAATTTTCATTAAGGCTCCAGGGTAAGATTAATGTTATTAACATGAATATTACATCAAGATTAATGCATATTTTAAGAGGGATTCCATGTTTATCCTTATTAGATACACTTTATACAGGCAGATAAGTTAATGAGAACATTTTAATGGCAAGTTAAAGCCACTCAAATATCCTTGGCCAAACTGATGTTACCTTATGATGATGGCAGTTTTAACCTTACTAAATTTTCAATTATATAATTGGGCTTTTCCTTTAGCATCTATGGCTTTTGGGGAATGAGATCTTCTATGAAATTACTTTCTTTGGGGGATGGGTGGTATGAGTAATATAACACTTTAGAAATCATTGCAAATTTTAGAGTATATTAATCAGGGACCTTTGTTTCCAATCTTGAAAGCTGCCAGGCACATTTGGTTATATGTGAATTGCATGAGAAATTGATGTTGTATAATAACCCACATTTGAAAATAGCAGAAAGAAATAGCCGAACAAAGGATCCATGATCCTTTGAATCACTTTATTTCTCATGGTTGTTTTTAAGACTTCTTGATATTAAATTTTGAATATGACTTATATAGATTTGCTTGGCAACATATGCTCATACAATTGAAATATATTTTGACCTTATGTAGAAAAAAAACCTGACCTGAAAGGTAGCTTGGTAGCCGTAAAATGGCTTCTGCTTGCTAAAGATCACTGACCTATTGCAAAGAAGCACAAATATAGTATGTCTTAGGCAGCTTGGTAAAGCAGAAATGAAACCTCAAGGAACAGTTGTGAAAACAGGGAAGTCAACCCTCAACCTGCAAATGCTTGCTGGATTAAGGCTATTAATAAAAAAGGGAAATCATGTTGCTAGGAAATGGGATTTAGTTGCTATGAGGTGCTGCTCTGGCTCATATAAACAGGATCACAATATAAGCCTTTGCCTTCCACCTTATTATTGGATAGAATCTTGTATTCTCCTCAGCACAGTTCCAGTGAACTTGACTCAAAGCAGTACAATTATGTATTTGCTGAATTTGTGAGTGACTGTCACCCTTTGGCAAAACCAGTCCTTGGCATAGCTCTAACCCTTCACAAAGGAAAGCTGAAGCAAGGCGGTGCGCTGTCTCTTTAGCTTCCCAGCCTAAGGGCAAGCCACAAGCCTTTGACCAGTAGTTCAGATTGTAAAGGAGGTGGAATATGGTAAGCAGATGCTTACCCACTGGCTGCAAAAGTATGTGAATGATTTAAGCTGGCCAGGATAGTCAGAAAGTTGAGTATTCAGCTCAGGATGGAAGGTTGCAGTTTTCTTTGACTCCGAGGTTCTGAACCAGAGGTGGAATTCAGTAAGTTCTGACCAGTTCTGGAGAACCAGTAGTGGAAATTTTGAGTACTTTGGAGAACTGGCAAATACCACCTCTGACTGGAGATTTTACAGTATCTTTCCCCTGACACGCCCACCAAACCCACTGAACCGGTAGTAAAATTTTAAATCCCACCACTTTTCTGAGCCACGTAAACAATGCTTTAAAAGGGTGGATACTGAATTTCTACTTTTCCTTTTTTTTGTCTGGTATTGTAAGAAATTTGAAAGTTCTTTAATTCACACAATCTGGTGAAATTACACTGGGTTCAGATCACTATCTAAATTAATACATTTTGGGGGGAAATATTTATTTATACGATTTGTATGGCCACCCATCTTTGAACTCTATTATAGTTAGTGTATCACTATATTATAGTGCTATCACTATTATTGTGATAGCAATATTTTGAGGAATTATTATATTCCTCAAATGTGGACTTTTCATTTATAAGGAAAAGATTCAGAATATGATTCTGTTTATCTATTTTTGAAAAGTGTCTGTTTTTAAAAAATAAGATGAAGCAAAATGTTTCTGTATGTTCAATATGGAATGATGAGCTTATGAATTTAATCAATATATATGAATATTATTTTTCTTCTTTTGCCACCTGCCCTTTAGTCTACTTTAATCACCATCCTTTATCTTTTTCCCTATTGACATTGCAAACTTCTTTTTGTATTTCACTTTTAAATAAGAAAATAATAACAAATTACATGAAAAATAAATTTCTCCACCCTGGACCATCTCAGTGATGCCCTCCCTGTGATGTCCTGGTGCCTGGAGGTGGTACGGATCTGGATGAGGAGGAACAGGTTCCAGCTCAACCCAGACAAGACTGAGTGGCTGTGCGTACCGGCATCTCGGGTCCAAGAAATTCCACCTTTGGTTATGGGGGAAGAGGTGTTGCCCCCTGTGGATAGGGCACGCAACTTGGGTGTCCTCCTGGATGCATGGCTCAATATGGAGGAGCAGGTGGGGGACAGGGGGGCATTTGCCCAGGTTCACCTGGTGCACCAGTTGCGCCCCTACTTGGACTGAGATTCCCTACGCACGGTCACCCATATGCTCGTTGCTTCCTGTCTTGACTACTGCAATGCTCTCTATTTGGGTCTGCCCTTGCAGACTATACGGAGGCTTCAGCTGGCGCAAAATGCGGCTGTGCAGGTGGTGATAGGAGTGGCCCATTCTCCCATGTGACACCCCTCCTGCGTGGTCTGCATTGGTTGCTGGTTGCCCTCTGTATAAGATTCAAGGTGCTGGTGCTAACCTATAAAGCCCTTCGTGGCTTGGGTCCAGGGTATTTGCAGGAGCGTCTCCTACCAGCATCAAGATCCAATCACCCAGTATGCTCCCACAGGCAGGCCCTCCTGGGGGTGCCGTTGGCCAGACAATGTCAGTTGGCAGTCCCCTGGGGGAGGGCCTTCTCTATGGGGGCATCCACCCTGTGGAAACAGCTGCTCCTGGGGCTGCGGTTGGCCCCTGACTTACGTTCCTTCCACCACGATCTAAAGACCTGGCTGTTTTTACAGGCCGGCCTGGATTGAGAGGGATTGGGGATTTTAAAGGGGTATTTTAGTATTTTATTATACATTTGGATTGGATAATATTTTTATTGATTTTGTATGTATATCTTTGTGTGAGCCGCCCCAAGTCCTCCCCGGAGATGGGGCGGCATATAAATCCAAATATAATAATAATAATAATAATAATAATAATAATAATAATAATAATAATAATAAAACTCTCTACAAGAATCTGACCAACTAACAATCAAGGGAAATGAGCAGGAGATAAGAAAGATATTCAAGATCTCTTGCAGGCACACAGGGACTTGTGATTTATGATGTGTTTGATTGTTTGATTGTCCCTCAGGTTCAGTCTGGTCTCCTACACTGATTTTTAAGACACCTGCTACTAAAATTAAGTGGCAACATCAGAGGAAAATCTGCAAAATTGCCCAAAGCAAACTAACATTGCCTGTATCACTTCTACTTTGTGGTTACCTCTTCCTCCTAATTTTCATGATAAAAAGTAAGCATGAATGATGGGAGGCAGGGATGCTACCTGCCTGTTATTCTACTAGGAATCCTCTTTGATGGCAAAACTGTCTGTGTCACACAGCATGTTTACACCCTCTAAATTAGCTTTCTGTTCTCAAATGCAGCAGAAAATGCTGTTGAAAAAGCTAGTTTGTATTTATAAGTGGAACAGAGGATGCTATTTTGTTTGTTGGGTCACTCCAAGATGGACGACTCCACAGGAAGCTTTCTTGCTGAAAGCATCAAAGCAAAGTTCTGTATATGAAGACTCCAGGCACAGTTCCTAGGCTCTGCAAGTTGTGTCTGAGACCTTGATGCTAGTCCATGCAGCAATTGTCTATAAACCCAGCAGGTTAGTGTTTATAAAGCTTTATTTGGTATAAGATAGCTCCGAGCTTTCCTATACGTCTCTCCATTTTTCTTTTTCTTGTTCTTGTTGTGAGAAAGAATATATATGCTCCTGTTGAGCATGCCGGAATATGACATTGCTAGTCATGGAGCATTTCCCATGCAAATCAAAAGAAAAATGTTTGCTGCAGAAACCAGTATATGCACCACTGGTGTGATGTTTCTCATGTAACAGCTTGTGCTGTTCTTATTAAAGGTATAACAGCACCAAGCATTATGTTGGGGCTGTGAAGTAGAAACTAATTATCTCTTAACAATTCCGCCTGCCTATTTCTCGCATGGACAGTCAGCATCTTCAGCAGGGCTGCCTTCAGAGCCAAGTTCAGGCTTAAGGAACTTCAATTGGCCCAGGAATGTTTTGTTGTAGGCTATATAAATAAAGATTAAAAAAAATAAGAGCACTTCCACATTTTATATTGCTGCATCTGCATTTTAGAGTTAATTATTTGGTAGATAACTTCTAGGTAAAGAGACCGGAAAATATAAACTTCAGCTAACCAAAAGAGTAAGCAACACAAAGCAATTCCTTCTTACTAGGAAGTTATGCAACTGTCAATCTGGTTTATTTTATTTCTCAATTTTCTGATCAAAATACATTCTGTCCTATTTCCTTATGACTGAAAAATCTGCATTAACATTCATATGCATTTTCACACACATTTCTCTTAATAGTCATGTCTGAATAAATTCCATGAGCTATTTTACACTATTATAATATATGTTATGCTTTTATATAAATATTCTATCCCTGTGGTATGAAATTTTATGGAGATTAACTTGTATAGTTGAAATATTTTAAATGACTCTCCTGAAATTTTGATTTTACAAATTAGAATGTTGTATGTTAATTTAAAAATGTAAATGGAATACAATTTGCCCCCTTCTGAATTGTACTTTAGTAAAATAAATGTACATCTATTTTATTGCTAGCTGATAGAAAAGTAGATTTCTAGAGACAAATTAAATAAGTCCTTCTCTGTAAAACTAGTTATTTATGTTACATTTAGATAATTCTGTATATTTTGTATGTGACAGTGGATTGGATTTGACAAGTTTTGTAGGTTCTTTGGGATTTTGTTTTATTTTCTATACTGTTCCCTAAATATTCTGGATTAAGAGGTCAAATAAAGTAGGTAAAATTAGAATACAAAGGAGATAGTTTAGACTTTGTTGTATTTGATAATGGTGATCTCCCTCAGAAGTTCCCAACCTTCTTGGTTTGGTGGATGTATTTAAATTTTTGAGTCAATAAAAATAATGTATCAAACTTGTATACCACGCAGGTCTCAATGATGCTGGCCATCTTACAGCAATCAAACAAGTAATGTTCAATAAAATCAATAAAAAATAAAGATATCAAGTGTGGTGAAGCAAGGAGTCTCAGTCTCTCTCTCTCTCTCTCCTCAAAGGACTTAGTTAAAAGCCAGGTCTTCACTACTCTTCTAAATAATAGCTGAGTGGGGACCATTTGAATCTTGGGGGGAAAGCTCATTCCTGAGAACAGGTGCTGCTACAGAGAAGGTGCATTTCCAGAGTCCCAGTAGATCATATTTTTTAATCAAAGGAACTTGGATTGTGCCAACCCTGCTGAATTAGATTGACCAGGAAGATATTATAGGAGACAGTTAGTCCCCAAGTAACCAGGTCCTATAACTGAGCCAGGAATTATGGTCATAAGTCATTACAGTCAGAAATAAAAATTAAAATAAGCAAGACAATGGTTAGAGAACACCTATCTGATCTTGATGAATATGAATCATCGGGACCTGATGGATAAACCCCAAAGTTCTGAAGGAACTGGCAGATGTTATCTCAAAACCATTGAACCATATCTTTCAAAAATCCTGGAACACAAGGAAATTACCTGAAGATTGGAAAGAGCGGATGTGGTTCCCATCTTCAAAAAATGAAAAAAAAAAAAACAGACCCAGGAAATTATAGTCCAATTGGCTTAACATTAATAACTGGGAAGATACTGGAAAAGATAATGAAAAAACAGATCTGCGAATATCTAGAAACAAATAAAATTTTAACTAAAAGCCAGCATGGGTTTGTTAAAAACAGATCATGCCAAACCTATCTTATTTCATTCTTTGACAAAGTGAGTACATTAGTAGACCAACCAAATGCTGTGGACATAGTATACTTAGACTTCAGCAAGGCATTTGACAAAGTAGATCACAACCTACTTCTTGGTAAGCTAGAAAAATGTGGGATATCCAACATCACCAGCAGATGGATTTTTAACTGGCTGACAAACTCTACTCAACAAGTAGTCCTTAATAGTCTATATCAGGGTTGTCAAACTGGTGACCTGTGGGTTGGATGCACCACGCACAGGTCACACCTACCCCATGTCCACAAATGGGAAAAATGTCACAAAATATCACGTGATGGCAACATGACACTGTGGGTTTGACACCCATGGTCTACATCATCATGGAGGGAAGTAAACAGTGGACTACCACAAGGTTCAATCTTAGGCACAGTACTCCAATATCTTCATAAATGATTTAGATGAGGGAACAGAAAGGGAACTTATCAAATTTGCAGATTACACTAAGCTGGCAGGAATAACCAACACCCCAGAGACAAGCTCAGGATCCAAAAAGATTTTGACAGACTTGAACAATGGGCCCTAGCCAACAACATGAAATTTAATGTGGAGAAAAGCAACATTTTACACTTGGGCAGGAAAAACCAAAGATACAAGTACAGATTAGGTGAAACCTGGCTCAAAAAGAATAACTATGAAAGGGACCTTGGAGTCCTAGTGGATGGTCATTTAAATATGAGCCTGCAGTGTGTTGCATCAGCCAAAAAAGCTAATTCACTCCTTGGTTGTATAAACAGAGGCACAGAATCAAAATCAAGTGAAGTATTAGTATCTCTTTATAAAGGCCACACCTGGAATACTGCATCCAGTTTTGGTCACCACATTACAAAAAGGGTATTGAGACTTTGGAAAAAATGCAAAGAAGAGCAACTAAAATGATTAAAGACCTGGACAAAAACATATGAAGAATGGTTGCAGGATTTGAGTTTGGCTAGTCTAGATAATCTAGAGAAAAGGAAGACTGGGGGAGGGGCATGATAGCAGAATTCCAGTATTTGGGAGGTTGTCACTAAGAGGAAGGGGTCAACTTATTTTTCAAAGCACCAAAGGGCAGAACAAGAAACAATGGATGGAAACTAATCAAGGAGAGAATTAAGGAGAAACTTCCTATCCAATTAACCAGTAGAACATGTTGCTGTCAGAAGTTGTGGGTGCTTCATCACTGGAGGTTTCTAAGAAGAGATTGGACTGGCACTTGTCTGAAATGGCACAGGGTCCCCTGCTTGAGTTGGGAATTTGACTAGAAGACCTCAAAGATCCCCTCCAGCTCTTTTCTGGTTGGTTGATAGTCAGAAGTTGAGATACCCACATGACCAGACATGATTTTTTCACCCCTTTCCCCATTGTTCTTAAGCAAATACTGCAATTGTTCAGTGAACACATTCCTTTAATGGGCATTTTTTGCCAGAAACTACTAAAAATGCAGAAACCAACAAAAACCATTGTGAATGGTGGTCACATGACTACAGAACTGTCAGGTTCCAAATACCAAGAATGACACATTGAGACTCTTCTAAGCAGTTTCCTTTATTGTTCCTCATCCACAGACAAAAATCTTGCCAAAACAGACTACTTGCACCATAAAATATATACTTTGGGAACTATGAGGGAGGTGCTGTCTCTTTCTCCCACACAAACTGTTATGTATGTAGGTTTGAATGTTATTGGTTTATTTGAACTGTTCTTGTAAAATGTCAAATGGTATTGGTTTAAATAGTGCGGGAAGAAACCCTGCACTCCCATTGGCTGGCAACTACGGCTGCAGGCTATAAGAGGCAGCCGTAGCCAAGACAACTCGGGTCCATTTGAGCTGTAGTCACTGAATAAACTCTTTGCTGGAACTCTTCGCGTCTGACTCTTCATGCAGACTTAACACAAACTATTTAAACTGCTCTTCTGGAATGCATTTCCTTCCTCCAGGGAATCTGGACAACATTCCATCACAGGAACACACAACCCATTGTAAAACTGTTTCATTCAACAGGCAGCCACATGACCAATGACTGTGAGTGTGTGTAGTAAACTATTTATAATGGCTAGGGTGCTTTATGGGCCACCATAAAATGAAAGGCATTAATTGAGGGATACCTATACCTTACATTAGGCTTTATAGGTAACATCTAGCCCCTTGAATCACCTTGAGTATCTAAAATACAGTATTTCTCACAAGATGACTGCTTTGAGGCTACAACCACTGAGGTAATTTCTTACTAGCTCTTTTTTAAACTCTTCAGTTGTGCTTTACCATCTCAGTCTACATTTGTGTATTTCTGAGCAGCGCACACACTTTCAACAGTATAGCCATTAACTCTTTTATTCTCTAAAAATGTCTCTAAAACTCCAAGTGGCAGACCACTTGGTTGTGGGCATGCTCAGGTTTACACTTGAGTCTGGTGCTTTGCAACAGTCTATTTTCCCACAATATTCATGTAAAAGAATATTTAAAGTGTAGGTGGGCCAGGAACCGGCGGAGGTAAAAGGAGATGTGAGATTGTTATTGTTAAGTTTGCATGAAGAGTCAGACGCGAGGAGTTCCAGCAAAGAGTTTATTAAGTGACTACAGCTCGAATGGACCCGAGTTGGCTGGGCTACGGCTGCTTCTTATAGCCTGCAGCCGTAGCTGCCAGCCAATGGGAGTGCAGGGTTTCTTCCTGCACTATTTAAACCAATACCATTTGACATTTTACAAGAACAGTTCAAATAAACCAATAACATTCAAACCTACATACATAACAGTTATTTTATGTCTTCTAACTTGTAGAAGAAATGTTGTATTCTGAAAGATGTAAAATAAGCTGGGAGTTAAAAATAGAGATTACTAAATGACCTGGATAAACTTTGTAATTTACATAACTGTTTTGTTAATTTTTTTGAGTTACTGTTGGACTAGATAATGGTGCTAGGGTCTTTAATATAATTTTGCATCCATTAATGGATTAGAATAAGATTTCAGTAAAAAAAATTACTTCTCCAAGGTAGAATTTCTTCAGGTTTACATTTGGAGATTTAATTTGGTGGACATATAGTGATGGTTTAAACTAAATAAGCAAGGGTATACTTTTATATCTATATCATATGGCATATGCTATGTGCTCATGACTAGATTTTTTGTTAAAAAATGGTAGATTAATGACTAATTTATTTGATTGGTGCAATGTGGGATCAGTCCCAATTTCTGTTCACATATCCATAGCGATGTCAGTGATTGGCAAAAAACATGAAACAACAAAATCCAGACATTAAGAGATGGCATTTTAATACTCCATTCCTGGATGACTCTTGGCTTGTTGAAGTACAAAAAGAAGATATAGAAAAGGTTTTTTTTTTCAAATTAACAAAGCTGACTAAAATTGAAGATCATCTGAGATAATCATAGTAGGATTTAGATTTAGATTTATTAGATTTATATCCCGCCTCAATTCCCCCAAAGGGGAACTCGAAGCGGCGTACAACAAGATAAAAAACAATTTCTGTACAATATAAAAACAAGAAACTCATTCATACCAATCCAAAACATACATGGGGGAAAAGCAAGGTCTCAATGCCATGCCCTCCGACAAAGCCAGGTCTTAACGGCTTTGCGGAAGGCAAGTAGATTTGGGATGGTTCTAATCTCCACAGGGAGCATATTCCAGAGGGACAGCGCTGCTACAGAGAAGGCCCTAGCCCGTGGACCCACCAGCCGACATTGCCTGGCCAACGGTATCTGGAGCAAGCCCCCTGTGAGATCTAACTGGGCGCTGGGAGGCATAAGGTCGCAGAAGGCGGTCTCGCAGGTATCCCGCTCCTAAGCCATGAAGGGCTTTAAAAGTTGTCACTAGCACCTTGAATTGCACCCGGAAGACCACTGGTAACCAGTGCAGCTCGCGGAGGATGGATGTTATATGGGCACATCTAGGTGTACCCATAATGATTCGCGCAGCCGCATTTTGCACCAGCTGAAGTCTCCGAGTGCTCTTCAAGGGCAGCCCCATGTAGAGTGCATTGCAGTAGTCCAATCGAGAGGTGATAAGGGCATGAGCAACCATGTGAAGAGCCCCACGGTCCAGGAAGGGTCGCAACTGGCGTAACAGGTGAACCTGTGCAAAGGTCCCTCTGGTCACAGCCGCAAGATGGTGGTCAAATTGTAGCTGTGGATCCAGAAGGACTCCCAAGTTGCGAACTCGTTCTGAGGGGAGCAATTTCTCTCCCCAGTATTAAAGTTGGATAATCAACTGAACCCGAGGGGCAAAACCCATAGCCACTTGGTCTTGTCAGGGTTGAGTCTGAGCCGATTAGCCCCATCTAGATCCTCACATCCTCCAGGCATCGGGACATCACCTCAACAGCCTCACTTGATTGACTGGGGGCAGAGATGTACAACTGGATATCATCAGCGTACTGGTGATACCCAACCCCATGTCGACGGATGATCTCACCCAGCGGTTTCATGTAGATATTAAAGAGGAGGGGGGAGAGGATGGAGCCCTGAGGAACCCTGCATGGCAGGGCCCTAGGGCTCGATCTCTGCCCCCCCACTAACACTGACTGAGTCCGGTCAGACAGGTAGGAGGAGAACCACTGTAAAATAGTGCCCCCCACTCCCAACCCCCTGAGCCGACTCAGAAGGATACCATGATCGATGGTATCGAAAGCCGCTGAGAGGTCAAGAAGCACCAGAATGGAGGAAGAACCCCCATCCCGGGCCCGCCAGAGATCATCCACAAGCGCGATCAAGGCCGTCTCTGTGCTGTACCCGGGCCTGAAACCAGACTGCAAAGGATCCAGATAATCTGCTTCATTCAAGGCCCGAAGGAGCTGGAGCACCACCACCTTCTCAACAACCTTCCCCAAAAAGGGAAGGTTGGAGACAGGACGAAAGTTATTTAACACAGCTGGGTCCAGGGAAGGCCTCTTGAGGAGGGGTCTAACCACAGCCTCTTTCAAGGTGTGCGGAACAAACCCCTCACCCAAAGAAGCATTTATAATCTCCTGGAGCCAGCCACATGTCATCTCCCGGCCTGCCGAAACAAGCCAGGAGGGACAAGGGTCCAATAAACAGGTGGTAGCATTCACTGCTCCCAGGGCCTTGTCCACATCCTCAGGGCCAACAGGAACAGTTATAGTTTATGCCTCTTAAAGGAAATGTGTGAATTACACACAACAGTTAAAAGCAAAATAAGAATTAAATGCTTTTGTCAGATCTCATAATTTGGAAGCATAGCAAATTTTTAGATCAATTAAGCTGGACTTTGATCAATTTCATCCTTCAGATGTTGAATGCTCACTAAGATGTATAAAACAAATACATTGGGAACAGAAACAAAATGTGGGAAATTATTGGCTTCTTGCTCAAACAATTGAAACAAACTAGTAAAATATATTCAACAAGGATAATTCACAGCAAATATAATTAAAATAGCTCTCAATTTATTAATTTGATCTAGTTAGCCAATGCAGAATTATTTAACAATGAGACATTATTGAATAAAGTAAAAATTGTTCGAATTTTGGTTGCTCAATTTGGAATTCAGCTTTACTATCTTTTTTTAAATACATTTTAATCTTTTTTAATAAATTTTATTAAATTTGAAATTTAAAAACATAAAATAAAAAAATTATACATCGTAATCAACATCAAGACATTTTTTTGTATCTCTTTGCATTCTTCAGTATATATATTTGCTTATTCCTAATGGCAATTAGGAAAAGAATGAGGGAATATGTAAATATGTAAATATATTATAGAGAAGATTGAGGCAAGATGTAATGGTAAAGGAATAAGGAATTCAGCTTCACTATCAGTGTTACTGGAAATCTATGCATTTATTGATATTATTAATCTAGAGAATAGATAAAATAATCAAAGAGGGAGGGTGGGAGAGAGAGCTAGGGTGGGAGAGAGAGCTAGGGTGGGAGAGAGAGGGAGGGAGGGAGGGAGAGAGAGAGAGAGAGAATGAGAATGAATGCCAGTGTGAATTCAGCTAAAATATGCTAAGCAAATTGAGAAAAAAATTATGGAAGGAATAATAGATTTTATTTTTAAAATTTGGTTTTTATATGATAAAGGTGGCTTTAATTTTCCTGATTTTAAAGACTATCATTGGACATACTTGTTAACTTTAATGAATGAAAAGAGCATTGATTACTTACCACAATGAGCTCAACTAGACAGCTACTATTTGGTACCCTTAATAGCTTGGCAAGTCCTTTTTATTACATTTCCAGTACTGATAGCAGTTTGACACATTTGGATCCTATTTAAAATCCACCCCAACTCTCATGAGAAATGTATGCTGCAGAGAAATCCCTATTTAAGAATGTCTGTGAAAGAAAAACACATGTTTTGGAAAATTTGGTCCGAAAACGTGATTAATACTTTAAAATTGCAATAAGTACATTTAACACTTCTGAAGCACTACAAAGAGTGCTTTAGAAGAAATGTAATTTACCTAATACGGATGAATGGCACTTTTATACAGGTGTGGAAGCCACTAGCGTGTCAGAACCAAAGATGAAATTAGCAATTGTTTTGCTATGTTCAATTTTCGCTATGTCAGCCCTCCCAGGTAAAGCAGACAGGAAACACAACCAGATGAACCAAATCTATTTTATTATAAGGTTACATACAGAAGCTTGCATGTCTGAAGGTAGAAATCTCCCACCATTTCTTTTTACAGCCTGATTACAGCAGAACTTTTCTATGTTTCTTTCTCTGACTGTTAAGCAACTGCAGGCTCCTCCTCCTCCTCCTCGTCTGATCATTCCTAGGCAGCATCCCTTCTCCTTCTCTTTCAAAGTCATTCCCATATACTAGGGCTGTCAAATTTGTGGTCCATGGGCCAGATGCATCACACACTGGCCGCACCCATGCCTGGTTTAGTGAAGGGGGAAAAAGTCACGATACATCACGTGATGACACTGTGACAACACTAGATTGAAGCCCCTGCCATATACCATAACAGGCCGTAGAGGCTGTCAAGATTCCAGAAAAAAATCAGTACTGGAAATTCAGAATATCAGAGAAGGCATTCAATGAGCCAACAATTTATTGTTTATTTTTTTATCAAAAATGCAAACACTTCACAAAATAAATATTATACAAGATGATATACAAGAAATATAGGGTGGAGAGCTGAAACATCTTATCAATGGTTTCAATTTAAAAAAGAAACTGCTAGGTATGTTTTATAATAATTTAAAAGTAATTTAATTAATAGCAATAGCATTTAGACTTATATACTGTCCCATAGTGCTTTACAGCACTCTCTGGGTGGTTTATAAAGTAGAAGCATTATTTGTGTTTTGTCTCAACAATCTGGGTCCTCATTTTACCAACCTCTGAAGGATGAAAGGCTTAGTCAACTTTGAATTCCATCAGGACAAATCTCTAGGCTGTGGGCAAAATTTGCCTGCAATATTTACCCACTGCAACACCAGGGCTTAATTTAAAAAAAAAACAATTTAATTCAGTGTGAATTGTCAGCCTTACATATCATTACAGGAGCAGTCAAAAACATTTTCAGGCTTATGGGCTCCTCAAATGATATTTAAAAAAACCTGACCATTATCCTTTCTATACTGGAGGTATAATATATTTTAAGAAAGCCTGGTATACATGTCATGGCAATTCCTTATAAGCTAGATGTTATTGTCATGGTGAATTGTATTCTTGAAAGGCAACTGAAATTCAAAGACATCAATTCTCTATTAAATGCTACTCTAAGAAAATGAGATTTATCAGTGTATGAACATTGAATAAATTGTGCCTAGATGGTTGTAAAGAATGGGGTAATGTATTTCTAGAAAGTTCTTGTGTATCAAAGCCTAAATGTTGGTTCCATGAAATTTGACACTCTCCACTTTTGAATTAACTTTCTCTTAGTCAAAAGACAAGATCAGGCAACATAATTCCAACATATATTTTATATTTAACTCAGTACTGTATTTCAAATTTGACTTGTAATGGTGTGTGTGGATGTAATTAAAGTGGTTATATTAAAGAAAAGTGGTGAAACCAAAGTACTGGGATTGGATTTGTTTCTTGCTTTTTCTTATTTTCTTTCTTTTTCATTTTTTCCAGTTGATTTTCCTTAGGTTTCTCCTTTCATGCATCTCCTTTAATAGTGTTATAGTTTATTACATAATACCAATATACTGACTTATAAACTCAATAAAAGCAACTTCAAAAAGTATGTACATGATGTGCATCTTTATTTCCTCTTTTCTGAAATCTCAGCACTGAATATCTAGAAAAATATTTGTACGTCAAGGCTGCAGAGGACTGAGTCAAGGAGCATATTCTGAACCTAAATGCTGATAAAAGGGAGTAGCTACTGATTCAGGAGGACCAAACTTTGGGATTTGAGAGATTATGTCTGCTCTGGATTGATTGATTGTATGTGCATGAGTATGAGAACTGCTTCTTCATAAGGATTTGATCTGGCATTGACAGTAGACAATCATTTTATCTTAGTAGTGTTGGGTTTTTAATCAGAAAATAGGCCCAAAACACCTATTAAAGGTAAAGGTTCCCCTCACACATACGTGCTAGTCATTGCTCATCTCCATTATAAAGCCGAAGAGCCAGCGCTGTCCAAAGACGTCTCCATGGTCATGTGGCTGGCATGACTAAATGCCAAAGATGCACAGAACACTGTTACCTTCCCACCAAAGTGGTCCCTATTTTTCTACTTGCATTTTTACATGCTTTTGAACTGCTAGGTTGTCAGAAGCTGGGACAAGTAACGGGAGTTCACTCTGTTATGTGGTGCTAGGGATTCAAACTGCTGATCTTTCTGATCAACAAGCTCAGCCTCTTAGCCACTGACCCACCGTGTCCCTAAAAAACTCCTATTAGGAGATGGAAAAGACCAGACACTGATGATGTACATGAAACTGCTGGGTGAGATCATCCGTGGTTTTGGGGTGAGGTATCATCAATATGTGGATGATACTCAACTGTATATCTCCACCCCAAACCAGATCAGTGATGCCCTCTCCGTGATGACTCACTGTCTGGATGCGGTACGAATCTGGCTGGACGGCAACATGCTTCGACTCAACCAGGCCAAGACTGAGTGGTTGTGCATACCGGCATCCTGTTCCAGCTTAGAATGTCCATCGTTGACCATAGGGGGAGTGGTGTTGCCCCCTGTGGATAGGGCGAGGAACCTGGGGGTCCTCCTGGATGCACGGCTCCGGTTGGAGGAGCAGGTGGGAGCTGTCGCCAGGGGGGCCTTTGCCCAGGTCCGGCTGATTCACCAGCTTCGCCCGTTCCTGGACCGGGATGCCCTGTGTACAGTCACTCATGCCCTTGTTACTTCGCGACTCGACTACTGCAATGCTCTCTATCTAGGACTGCCCTTGCATACCATCCAGAGAGTGCAGCTGGTGCAAAATGTGGCGGCACAGGCGGTGATGAGAGTTTCCCGGTTCTCCCATGTTAGCCCCCTCCTGCGCTGCCTGCCGGTTGCCGGTTGCCCTCCGGGTGAGATTCAAGGTTTTAACTTTAACATACAAAGTCCTACATGACATGGGTCCTTATTACTTAAGGGAGAGACTGCTGCCGACATCGAATACTAACCGCCTGTATGAAGTCACAGACAGGGACTCCTTGGGGTCCCATCAGCCGGGCAATGCCGGCTGGCGGTCCCCCGACGATGTGCCTACTCTGTCGCGGTCCCTGAACTCTGGAACCAACTTCCCCTGGGGCTCCGCTTGGCCCCTGACCTCCGCACCTTCCGCCATGAACTGAAGACCTGGTTATTTGACCAATCCGGGCTGTGACCCATGGGTGGGGTGTTTTTAGATTTTGGTGGTTTTTAAGTTTTGTATTAATTGGGACCATTAGTTTAATTCTTTTTAAAATATTTATTGTGTTTGTTTTTATTGTAAGCCGCCCCGAGTCTTCGGAGATGGGGCGGCATATAAGTCCCATTAATAAATAAATGTATACCGATCTGTATATATGGACTGTAACTTCATTGTAAGAAACTCTTCATGGAACAGCCCTGAGATCTGCAATTGATCCAGAGTGTTGGCAGCAAGAAATGGATGAATAGCATCCTGGTTACTGGGTTTTTTTCAGACTCATTTCAAAGTGCTCAGCAATTATATAAATCCTTGAATAAGGAGTTAAAAAATAGCCCATTCCTTGATGTAACATAAGAAGAAAGTTAAAACACATCTTCATCAGTCTTAAATAGTTGTAATTATTTCAGCTGGCAGATTGAATACCAAGATCCAGAAAAGAGACACATGCATTATATGGATCACAAAGTTTACACTTTTCATCATCTTATTATTATCCTCTAGTTTGAGGAGTCCTTGGTACTCTTTGAGCTTTCTTGCTTTCTTGCAGACATTTCATTACCCTAACTAGGTAACATCATCAGTGTAGATGATAAAACTACCAACTAGGGGCTTCAGTAACTTGGACAACCATCTAATGGGAGCCCAGAAAGGGAAACCTTAACTCATTTGGATTTTTGCATCCCAGATCTGATAATAGATACTACAGTATAATATCAGAAGACACATGTAAAGGAATAGTCTTGAGAATTCAAATGTGTTGTATGCTCAAACTGTCTATCCTTTGTAGTCTCTCAGCAGACTGTTAGGAACTGCTACCCTCTGGACAAATATTCCATGTGCTAGTATTGTTTGTTTTCAGTAAGTCTTGGTCACCAAAAGGGCAGGATTAGCAGCTGTTATATTTACTTGTTTCACCCCTCTACTTTGATTCCAAATTGATACATTGATTAAAAAAAACAACCTTTTTTTGCATACTTGCTAGAGAGTAAATCATTAAACTCAATAGGTTTATTCCTGAGAAAGATAAAATTTTACAGCACTAAGGATATGAAAGGTCTACTGCTTGACTGCATCCAATTGCTTCTTGCTGACATCTCTTTTCCACATGCTGACTAGCTTATATGTATCACATATCTGAATGCTTTCCTTGGGAGAAGGAAAATAATCCCTGGTAAATCTTCCATTATTTTTTTCATAATGCACATATGGTGAATAGTAAACAGGCAGGCAGAAACTGTAGCAAAACTTGATGCAATATTTTTTTGTGGTGAGCCATATTTTTTTGTGGTGAGCCTTGGGTGGCTCAGGCTGTGAATTGCCTGCACTTAAGTTCCAGCTGCCTACAACTGCTGTAGGCTCGAATCCCACCAGGCTCAAGGTTGACTCAGCCTTCCATCCTCTCGGGGTAGGTAAATTGAGGACCCAAGATTGTTGGGGGCAATTAGCTGACCTTGTAAAAATGCTGCTTAGTAATAAGCAGGCATATACAATGGAAGGAAGGCTATTGCTGAGCACACTGGGTTGTATCCCAAAAATCGTAAGCCGCCCTGAGTCTCCGGAGAAGGGCGGCATATAAATGTAATTAAAAAAAAAAAAAGAACAGAGTGACAAAGATCCAGGGAAAAAAAAGACTGTATGAGGTTGCTTTTCATAGTCTCTGCAGGATGCAGAGATGAAGCCAAGACATATTGACCTGAAGAACAGCAGATACAATAAGAAGAAAGTACTATTAACATCAGCTTGCATAGCCATCTCAGTGTGCTTTGTTTCTTGAAGAAGATGGAAATTTTATTCAGATCAGCATAATGCATTTATCTGTTGGCAGCAAAAATGCTTATGACATTTAAAGATTGAAAAGACATCATTTAATCTATGAGAGATTTGGGGGGTATCAGAGTGCATGTATTACCTAGGCATTAACCAAGGCAAGGGTATGGGTTCCATGCCTAGCAACTGTTTTATGAATGAATAAACTCATTCAAGTTGATTTTTTTTGCATTTCATTTCTGTCTCACTGTACAGTTTACCTATCTAACCAGAAAGGTTTATTTATAATCGTATTTCAGGAAAACACTCTTCTAATGAACCAATGCAGTTCATAACGCATATGCCAGAATGAATGTGTTATCCTTTGAGATGTCACTAGTTATTTTACTGGTTTTTTTCTCCTTCCGCAGAAGCTTAATATAGTTGCAGCAGAATCTCAACCTCAGTTGTGAAAGACTGTCCACAAATAATGGTTCTATTCGCCATTGTGATTGTATGCACCAGGGGTATCAAACTCGCATCATCATGGCATTGTCACATGACATATTGCAACTCTCCCCCTCTTCGCTAAACCGGGCATGGGTGTGGCCAGCGTATGATGCAGGCCACAAGTTTGACAGCCCTGGTATACACTATAGATCCTAGGGTTATAGCTATAGGTACAATCCTTAAAGTTTAGTGGGTACAGCTTTTATGTAAATGTTACTACTATCCAGTGATCCTGAATCAGAGAAAGTTAACATAAAACAGAGAATCTTTAGAATGAGGTAATAAGAGATTGCAATGTAGCATGTTGATACTGCAAGTGTGAAAAATAAAGAGAGGTCACCCAAATGATTTATCAAGCATTCAAGGGAAAAGGATAGGGCCTAATTGATGAGTGTATAGTCTGCTAGAGAGAAGTTCCCTGAGGATGAGCTCCAGCACAAGTCTGAAAACTTGGAAGATTAAACCTCTGATCCTGGTGACCGACACAGATTGGATCCTAATTGATGCATTCTTTTTATCTATCTGTTTTTAAAAGTAATTGACCAAACATATATAATTTGGGAGCTTTTTTTTCTCAGGACTCTTTCCTGCTCTTGGCTGGCTGGAAGCCCAGTGATCATTGTACGCTCTAATAAAGTATACTTCATTGCTTCTATTTCCAAATACTTTGTTTCCTTGTTTAAGTGAATTAAGTATTTAATTCATTAAATAGATTAAATAAGTTGAAAAACAGGTGTGTGTTTTTTTTAGGATCAGGTACTGGGAAACTCCAGTTCAAATCCACCCTTTTCACTGGCTGAGTTTGGGCTGGTTATTTTCTCTTACCCCAGTCCTAACTCCCAAGATGATTTTGTAGACAAAACAGGAGGAGAAGCACTATGTACACCAGTTACTGAGTTACTGAACAAAATACACATCTAACAACAGTCAAATGAATGAATAAATAGGATTTAATAGCAAGAGGGATTAAACATAGATCTAGTTTTTTTTAAATGTCCTACATGTGCTAATTAATCTTCAGTGAAAAACTAGCAGTTTTTCTTTATGCAGAATCATTTTGGAGTCAGACAGTACCTAAATCTAATAAAACAAATTAACAAATATTTAACTAGGTCATTCTCACAATCTTTTTGTTTATTGTTCATCATTGTTCATCATTCCCTCTACTATAGCACTTAGACTTATATACCACTTCCCAGTGCTTTACAGCCCTCTCTAGGTGGTTTACAGAGTTAAATATTACTTCTAACAATTTGGGTCCTCATTTTACCGACCTCAGAAGACTTAAGCCTGGTGAGATTTGAACTGCCAAATTGCAGACAGCCAGCAGTTAGAGTATTGCACTCTAACCACTGTGCCAGCATGGCTCAGTGTAAGTATGCTATTCATATCACAGGATTATACTCTATGTCTGTGATATAGTAGGTAGTGATCCATAATGATAGTGATCCATGAAATATTATCTGATAATAAAGGCATTTGTTTTGGAAGCTGTCACAAAACTCTATAATATTTGCATGTATTCTCTCATAAAGTTGAATCTATATATTTCCATTTAAGACCTGCTTCCTTGCTCTGCAGGTGTTTCAAATTACTTTGGAATTTCGCCACTGTTCCAGGGTACATATGGTGAATGTTTGGAGAGGGAAAAGGCCCTAAGTTGTTTTGCTAGAACAAAGACTTCCATCAGTAGAATCACTTCAAAATTTATTTCCTGCCAGTGACCACAAAACACTAAAATCTGAAATGTAATAAATTTTAATATAATGCTGTGTGTATCAAAACTATACAATTATGTGTTTAGGTTTGCTTCTTTTGCAACTCTTCTAGAAATCATCATTGACTTAGCATCTCAAGGAGAATGATGAAATCTTTTTAAAGTCTAATGGCAAGTGGTTTACTAGAGGTGTAATTAAGTCTTTCTGCCAAATTAAATGGAAAGGTGAATGGGGAAGGTCATGCACAACTTATTTTAACTTCCCCCAGCTGACAGGAGTACAGCTGTTCTTGCCGAATACAGTGGCATTAAATCTATTTTCTAATAATGGTGAAGGCAACTCATCCAACCCGGATAAAATGAAGGGTCTCATATATGCTAGGCAAAGGATGTTAGCAAGGTAGAAATAATTGAGAAAGCTCTTTCAAATACAACTAAATATACACTTTTGGACTAAGACTGCATTTTTGTAATCCTAGATTAAAGTTGCTATATCAGCTCTGACATGCCAAGAGGACGATATCATTTCAGATACAAATACAGATTAACAGAGTTGGAAGGGATCTTGTAGGTCATGTGGTCCAATCTCCACCCACCCAAGCAGACCCTACACCATTTAGTCCAGTCTCTTCTTGAAAGCTTCCAGTGATGAATTTCTCACAACTTCTGAAGGCAAGTTGTTCCATTGATTGATTGCTCTCACTGTCAGAAAATTTCTCCTTATTTCCAGGTTGAATCTCTCCTTGTTCAGTTTCAACTAATCCACGGAGCCATTTAATTTTTTTGTGAATCATGCTTCCTAAATGCAAGTATTCTGGCTAGACTTTTCTTGAAAGTCAGTATTTCTAAAACATATTTAATAAATATATTCTAACAAGGGTAAGCATAGAGCCAATTTGTAAAAGATACAGTGACCCTTTGTTCTACTTCATGTTGGATACTAGATCTCAGTCAAAAAAATATTTTTAAAAATCCCTAAAATGAGAAACCTCAGGAAATCAGATAAAAAAGTAAACCAGTCATCTTGGTCATATGGCACCAACTATAAGAAACTTTCATCACTACAGTTTAAACAAAAATATCTAAACGTATTAAATAGTTAAATATAGTTAAATAAATAAAGAGCCTTGGTGGCTCAGGCTGTTAATTGCCTGCACTTAAGTTCCAGCTGCCTACAACTGCTGTAGGCTCGAATCCCACCAGGCTCAAGGTTGACTCAGCCTTCCATCCTCTCGGGGTAGGTAAACTGAGGACCCCAGACTGTTGGGGGCAATAAGCTGACCTTGTAAAAATGCCACTTAGTAATAAGCAGGCATATACAATGGAATGAAGGCTATTGCTGAGCACATTAGGTTGCATCCCAAAAATTGTAAGCCACCCTGAGTCTCTGGAGAAGGGCGGCATATAAATGTAATTAAAAAAAAAGTATTTAATTGGCCTAGGTAAATCTATGCTGCGCTTTGATGAGGAATTCCTTTTTCTGTCAGTTCAAAAACGGACCTTCTATGTTAAGGTCTATTTTGAAAAAAAAATCCAAATAGTTTCATAGACCATAATTTCTAGCACTCTTGAGGCAGTATATGAATTTGGCAATCCTCCTGGGTGAGAATAAATAATGGATATTTACGTAGCCCTGTTTTCAGCATTCTGCATTCTTTGCTGGCCTCCAGGCCTCCAGCAGGTCTCTTCAAATGTTTGAACAAAAATATCTCTGCTTCTTTTCCCCTGACATGACCCCTGTGGATGCAGTGAGTGGCATTGATAGATTGGGTTCCTTGCCCTCCCTGCTGGAGGAGATGTAATGATGGAATAGCTGGAGAAAAGGGGACTGATGACGAAGCCAAAACATTTTAGAAGTCAGAGGGAAATAGAACGAAGAGAAAAATAGCAGGGATTTTTTTCTCTCCAAATGAAAATGGACTCCAAAAAAAGTTCTGATTTCCCAGTGTCCTCACCATCATTATCCTAGTCAGAAGGATGGCATTCCACAAATGAACAGCCATGAACAAGATCAAGATCTCCAGTTTAATGTCAATTTAAATTAGAATTCCTGCTTGCCCAGAATTAGCTCTCTAAGCAAGCATGAGTTTTAATTTAAACTGAATGAAATTGGAATGTGCCCCCCATATGTCTCTCTGTGTGTGTGTGTGTGTGTGTCTGTGTGTGTCTGTGTCTGTGTGTCTAGTAATGCTAGTTCTTGTACCATGCTATATCCATGGTATATATTGTTATGAAGAGACAGACACGGAGTGCTTCAAGCTTTTTTGTTTATTAGTGACTACAGCTCAGAACGGACCCGACTGGCTTTGCTGCGGCTGCTACTTATAGCCGGCAGCCGCAGCTGACAGCCAATCAGAGTGCAGGGTTTTCCCACACTTTCTAAACCAATCATTTCCAACATTTTACAAGAACAGTTCAAACTAAACCAATGATTTCAAACCTGCATACATAACACCCCTCCCCACTAGGTTCAGTCCATACTCAAACCCCAATCTATCTAATGTATTCTTTTAAATAGGTGGGGCTCCTATGTGTACGTTGAGACCTACGTGGTTCAGATGTTTTAAGGTTCTCACCTTGTGAGAGAGGAAATGTGTCTGCTGACATTTCCTTACTTGGACTTCTAGTAATGGCAGAACCTATTTGGTTACTACAACCTGGTCTCTCCTCCCAATCCATCTCCAACCCAATGTCAGCACCTAAATCAGGTAGTGATGTGCAATCTTCCATTTGTGAAAATGGTTGTTGGTACTGTGACAGGTTTTGGGATGGTTCCTGTCATGTTAGCTTGTTACACATGTGGTTGATTCTTGCTTGCTGATTACTCTCATAAACCTCCCCTTCCCCCCCTAGAAGAGGCAGTAGGTATGGGAACCAGAGAGGAGCAAGGGCGATGCTCCTGAGGTAATCTGGATCTTAACTGATCAATGTGCCTGCTCCAGAGGACACCATCCTCTGTTTGTACCCTGTAAGACCTGGGGCCTGTGATTTGGGTTATCTCAGCAGGGATCCATAATGGTTCACCCATAAGGTTCTTAGCATAAACAGAATCACCCACAGTGAATGTGCAAATTTTGCTAGTGGAATCTAGTGGTGTGTTGGGTGTGTAAGTGAGATGAAGGCGGTCAAGGGGAGACCTGAGTTTCCTACCCATCAACAATTCAGCTGGGGTTAAATTAGTTGAGGAGTTGGGAGTGATATGCTGGACACTGAGTAGTTTTTTCAACTTTCTCAGTGATGTCCCCTGGACCCAATTGCTGAAGTTTTTCCTTGGTAAATCGTACCATACGTTCAGCCCGGCCATTAGCCGAAGGGTGCCCAGGGGCTGTCAGGGCATGTCTGATACCCTGCTGTGCTAGATAGGATTCAAAAAGGTTGGATGTAAATTGAGGACCATTGTCAGAAACAAGTACATCAGGTAACCCATGAGTTACAAAAAGCTTTTTAAGCTGTTTGATGACAGCTTCAGTTGTGGTGGATGCCATAGGGATAACCTCTAGCCATTTGGAATATGCATCTACTATAATAAGGAAGGTGTGCCCTCTGGTAGGGCCAGCAAAATCAATGTGAATCCTGGACCATGGGCCCCTAGGACATTCCCATTCCTGTGTGGGGGCAAGAGGTGGAGCAGGCCTGACTACCTGACAGTTGGGACAAGAGCAACCCAGTTTTCAACCATTTTGTCAATACCTGGCCACCATACATAACTCCTGGCCAATCCCTTCATTCTGACAATTCCTGGATGACCCTCATGTAACATTTCCAAAACCTCCTTTTGTAGTTTTGCAGGAATAACCACCCTGTTACCCCACAAAATACATCCTCTTAATACAGATAATTCAGTTTGCCTGGATTTAAAAGGTTGGGCAAGTTGAGGTAGATCTTGAAGTGGCCAACCTTTCTTAATCCAGCCTATAACAGGAGCCAATAAAGTGTCTTTGGCAGTCTCTCTGGCAATTTCAGCAGCATGTACTGGAAGCTTGGCAGCAGTTTCTAGAAAAAGGTGTGAGTCTCAGGAACAGGGTCCTCAGTGTGAAGGGAGTGGGCAGCGACTCAAAGCATCTGCATGCCCAATGTCTTTGCCAGGTCTGTGGATCAGTTTGTATGAATAAGCAGCAAGAAATTGGTCCATCTCAGCATTCTTGGTGACAGGATCGTGGGCGTTGGTTTGTCCCCTGCCACAATGCCTAAAAGAGGTTTGTGATCTGTGACAACAGTAAATGTTCTCCCATATAGATACTCATGGAATTTCTTGACAGCTGCTACAATTGCCAAGGCTTCCTTGTCCAGTTGGCTGTAGTTCCTCTCTGCTTTAGTCAAGGTTGAGAGTAAAATGCAATAGGGGCTTCCCTCCCACTGGGAAGCATGTGGCTCAACACCCCCCTACTCCAAAAGGGGGAGGCATCACAAGTCAGAACAACAGGCAAATTCTCAGAGAACTGTATCAGTACAGAATCAGACGTGATTTGTCTCTTGATATTGTTAAATGCAGCTTGTTCCTTCCTGCCCAGACCCATGTAGATTTCTTGTCTAGCACCTATGTAGGGTTCTGCAATGTTTGCCTTCTGAGTTGCCTTCTGAGGTAGAAACATATGATAGAAGTTAATGAGTCCCAAGAATGCTTGTAAATCTGTTTTGCATTTTGGCCTGGGGGCTTCTTTGATTGCCTGAACTTTGGCCTCTGTGGGGTGGATGCCATGTTTATCGATCATGTAACCCAAAAATTCCACTTTATCTGTTCTAAGTGTGCATTTTCTTCTTTGACTTTTAACCCTGCTTTTTGAATCTGATCAAGACTTCTCTGAGTCTCTCTTGTAACTGAGTGTCATTTTCAGCAGAAATTAAAAGTCATCAAAATAGGGCACCACCCTGGCAACCCTTGTAACATTCTTTCCATAAGGCTTTGGAAGATGCCAGGTGCTACGCTTACTCCAAATTGCAACCTTTTGCATTTGAAAGCACCTCTATGGTCACAATGGTTTGGGCTTCTGCAGTGGCATCATCAACTGTTAACTGTTGATATGCCTGTGCCAGGTCCAATTTGGCAAAAACTGTGCCCCCTCCAAGAGAATGTAATAAATGATGCACTACTGGAACTGGATATGCTCTGTTTGTAGCGCATGGTTCAATGTCCCCTTGTAGTCTCCACAGATTCTTACAGACCCATCAGCCTTGACTGGTGTGACTATGGGTGTCTCCCACCTGGAGTGGTCAGTGGGCTCTAAAACCCTTGGGCTATTAGTTTATCTAATTGTGCATCATTTTTTCCTTTAATGCAAATGGAACCCTTCTGGGTTTTAAGCGGATTGGTTGTACCTTGGGATCTAGGTTAAAGGAGATGGGGGTCCCCAAGTACTTGCAATCCGTGGCTGAAGACCTCTGGAAACTCAGACTTCAAGGCCTCTTCCCATTCAGTGTTGCTCACGTGATTGATGCCAGTCACCTCGATGCCCAGCGGGTTGAACCATTCAGGCCCACAGACTTGGGCTGGTCCTTGTCCACGATGGTCAGTGGTAGAGCTTGGTGTGGCCCTTGAATTTCCGTTGAATTCTCTTGTTCCAACTACTGGAATCTTGTTCCCTTGGTAGTCTTTAAGTCAATGCTTGCTTCTTGAAGTGATTCTTTTGGATGTTAGGAAGTAGTCTGTGAATAGTGTCCCATGACACCATAGAAAGTATGAGCCTGAGTCCACTTCCATTTGGCAAGGCCTTCCTTCAATAAGTACCTTGACATTTCTTACTTTTTGCTAATGGGGAAGAATGACCAATAGTTACTGTTTGATGAGTTTCATTCTTCCCATTTGCTTCTGTGCTGTGCCCCGCTTTCTCACTGAGGTTGTTAGGCTTGAATTCTTTGTCTTTGCTTGCAGCAAACTTCCTTCTGTTGGGTGGAGTTCTGGATGATTTGCAGACTCTTGCTAGGTGTCCTCTTTTATCACAACGGAGGCAAATGGTGTCTAAAACTTGCATTCAGTGCAGGGTGGCTTCCCCACAACCTCTGCAGTAGAAATCTTGCCTCTTTCTTCCCAGGTCTTTCTTTTTCGCTCCATTCTGAGTCTGTAAATTCCTTCCTCCACCTCACTACAGTCTGACTCAGAATCTAGTTGCTCACAATGGTTGTTGTGGACTTTTCCACATCAGGATGGCTTGTGGCCTTGTTAATCTTTTTCATGGCTGCTGCTGAGGACTTGGTAGCTTCTGCTGAAGAGGCTTCTTCTATTGCTTCTTTCAGCGATCTTAGGTTTCATTAATAATTGCTCTGCAGCACCTTGTCTTTAAGGCCTAAGCGAAATGATGGCTTGCATGGCCTCCTCTAAACTGTTGAATCCATGCACAATGTCTTAAACTTGCACGGAAGTGGTTTATGCTTTCGTTTTCCCCTGATCCATGCAGGTAAAACTCATGTCTCTTAATGAGCGATACTTGTGGCGTAATGGGCTCTTAACAGCCTTTCAGATCAGGCCA